>JBBPJP010000199.1:0-38674 GCA_038088775.1 Boletus barrowsii
CACCGTTTGAGGTTATGAGAACAGCGGGTGGATGTTGGAGTGGTAGGCTGACTGGTGAGGGAGCGGAAGAGAGAGAAGCACAGCGCAAAGACGTTACAATGTACGCGACGCGGCGATCTCGAACTGTCCATCAAACCTAAAGTACATCCAATACAGACACACCCTCTATCAGCTTGTTCAACACCGCCGGAGTGATCTCCTCAACTTGGTCCTGACTCAACCGTTTGGCGCGTTGTTACTCGCACTCGGCAGTGATGCGCCGGCATACAGGAGGGTCGCTACAGAGAGTCTGATTACTGTGAGCAAGCATTCGGAATGCGAATATCATTTTGTCCGTCTCTGATAAAAGTGACGGCGACCGAACACGTGCGTCATCGGCTTCCCGTCTACCAAACAATAACCGAATGCGGGAGGCGAGCTGCGCCATACGTGAACGCGGTATAGCAAGCGTGGAAATGGGGAGATCTGGGAGCAAGGACAGCTGATCTATCGTGAAAGATTGATCATCTGTGTCTATATTTTCCACAGGACTCTCCAATACACTTCTGATACCCTACTGGTCGAGGGGAGAGTCAATCCAGGGGTGAACGAGGTACAGACGGTTGAATCGAGAGAGATCCTCCTCCGTCCGAATTTCCACTGTCCCGAGTAAGGTAGTCCGTGCACGGAATACTTGTTCTGACTTGCTCGAAGAAGCCGACAATGTCCCGAGTTTGAAAGTAATGCATGGGAGTCATCCGTTTTCCCAAGAAAGATAGAACAGGAAGCTGGTCAAGTCGGTCATATAATTCATTGACCGATTTGAGGTCGAGTGACGATTTGCGAAATCGGGCAGTGATGTTCTCCATTTCGCTGGCCGACGGGATGTGTGAGGTCAACGGCTGGCTGAACACACGGATGCGGGCTGGGAGACAGCTGTTAAAGCTGCCTGATTCCCCAGTCCATGCGAGGATGCTCGCGTCTCCCGAGAAGTTCGTGACAAGCTGCGACAGTAGTCGTCCAAGCGCCTGGTTTACCTCACCGTGTACCACCGGCAAGGAGACAGAAAAATGATATCCCCAGCAGTGCATATGCCTCATCCTCAACTCTAGTCGTTTGTATGAGCAACCATCGACGCTCCGTGACCAGCGAAGTGCCCGGCCGTTCCGGCGTCATCCCTTTTGATACGGCATGCAAGACCTGCCCTTCCCGCTTGTAATAATGGCAGGGCAGCTTCCCACTCAGAATCTGTGAGAACGTACAGTTCTTCCAGGGCATAGACGGGGGTGGGTCTGACGTACCTGTAACATAATACTCCCAAACGAATACACGTCACTCTGGGTCGTGGGCCCCGCATGTAACGAGTCATCAACCACGTCGTCCTTGGGCACTTCGAGGTCAAGTAACTCGGGAGCCATCCAGCGCAACCCTCGTGCATGAAAGGACGTGGCGAACGTCGATGCCCCAAGTTCCGTCAATAACATCGATAGACCAAAGTCGGCGATGCATGCTCTTCCGCCTTCGTGAATGAGAACGTTCGACTGAAGAGTACAGGTCAACTGTGCAACATGGTTACAGTGAGATGATACGTACGCCCGATAGGTCGCCGTGCACGACAGAATGTGAATGGACTGCCAAGGCAAGAGATGGGGGTTAGAATTGGCAGCAGAGGATGTGGCTCGATGTAGCACATTCACGATACTGCAGGCCAGAGGCAACGCTGTTGAGCTATAGTAGGGACTAGGGTCACACAACTCGGAGGCTACCGAGGAACTTACAAGACCAAGAATCCCGATCACAGAAAGGCTACTATAACGGCCCTCAAGATAGGACGTTAGTACGCCATGGCAGGGAATCGGCCGAAACCCATGGTAGTACCGAGGAGCGGTAAAACATCATGGCGGAGATCCAGCCACACTTCGATCTCCCGCCAAAGACGCTGAGATTCGCGGGTCAGTCCTACTGGAGAGTATTCTGAACAAGTCAGACGAGTAAAGATTACCTTTTTTCTTATAAAAATTGACATGCTCACCCGAATAAGTTTTGATAGCTTTGATGGCAACCTGTGGTGGTGAACGGAGTATTTTGATGATCGGAGAATGGAAGCACACCCTGATAGACCGTCCATTGTCTTGAAACACCCCCCGATAGATATCCGCAAATCCACCAGATGCGACCGGATCATGACTGTCCCGAGTAACCTGATCGGTGAGATCATTCGGAGAGCATCCGCTAAGTAGCAATCAACATGTGCTCAGACAATGAAACGGAATTCGTACTTATTGGATGGATGCATCACCACTCACAAGAGCACGTTGTTGTATCGTGCAGCACCGGTTAAATATACCACAATATTGTGGGCATTTTAGTAATTTCAGGCAACAACGCGAAAACAGGTATCAACTAATATGTATCAGTCGCTGAGCACAGCCGTGGCACAGCTCACTGGGTTTAGGTCAATGTCCTCGAGGCCTGCCGTCGACAATTAGCAAGCTCCCCATCCGTAAACTCCACGACCTTCTCGCTCAAAGGGCGTGACCGAGGATCCACAGCAGACCAGCACTGTTGTATGAACATCCATCGACGCTCCGTGACCAGGGGACTGCTCGGCTGTCTCGGCATTATCCCTCTCGAAATCGCATGTACAACCCGTGCTTCGCGTTTGTAATAGTAATACGGTACCTTGCCGCTCAGAGTCTGACCAACACATGTATGAAAACGGCGGTGCAGTATGCAGGAGAAAGAGTGGTTCCCACTTACCTGTAGCATGATGCTCCCAAAAGAATACACATCACTTTGTGTAGTGGGCGCCACATGTGGCGATTCCTCTTCTATGTCATCCTCAGGCACCTCTAGATCAAGTAGCTCGGGAGCTGTCCAACGTAGGGTTCCCCCTGCATGGAACGACGTAGCAAACGTCGACCCCCCGAGTTCAGTCAATACCATCGATAGACCGAAATCGGAGATACACGCTGTCCCGTCTCTGCGAATGAGAACGTTCGACTGGACACTACGGGTCAATGGAATAACATCATTGTATATGGGTGCGACAATACATACGCCTGATAGGTCGCCATGCACGACACGACATGAGTGTACTGAAAAACCATTGTTACCGGAATTGGCTGAGGTTAAGACAGGCCCTAAACAGGTGCATGTACTCACGGTACTGTAAACCAGATGCGACATTGTTGACCTATAGGGACTGAGGTCAGCTCTGTTCCTCAAAGACAGGTTACCCAACCACTTACTAGACCAAGAATCTGAACCTCCGAGAGGCTATGATAATGGTCTTCGAGATATACAGACAATGTGCCGTTCTCAACCCAGGGACACACCATGGCAGGGAATCGGCCAAATCCCCTGGTTGTCCCCAGGAGTGGTAAAACATTGACATGTCTGAGGTTCAGCCACACTTTGATCTCCCGCCGGAGACGCTGTGGGAACCACTATGGTCAGTTCCACCAGCACCGCAAAAGAGTGATGCAGTACTTTATATTTCTTGAAGGATCCGCCGTCCTCGCCTGAGTAAGTCTTGATGGCTTTGATGGCAACCTGTGGGAACGATATCTGCTAATTGTGTTGTTGGTCTGAAAGAGGAGCTCACTATGACAGATTCCCCGTTATCTTGAACCATCCCTCGGTAGATGTCCGCAAACCCACCGGCTGTGACCGGGTCATGACCGTCCCGGGTAACCTGATCTGTGAGATCATTCAACATAACTAAGACACCATCTGCATAGATGGCCCTGTAAAATGTAAAGTCTACTCGACAGACAGAGATCAAGACACAAGAGCTTACTCGACCTGCTGAAGTCGCGTTCCACGTCTAAGCAACTTGACAGCTTTGACCTCTGCAAACACATCCCTGAAAGACAGTCGGCGAAAGTATGGGATGAACTACAGTACAGGAGGTCCTACACGCAGCGGAGGTTACGCTCTCGTCAATTAGAGCATGAAAACTGCCCCAGGCCGTCGGCCATTGTCACAGAAGAGATGTCTTGCAGATCGCATCGTACCCTACAGCATGGCACTCAGGTGTGTCAAAGAAAGGAAAGACAATAATGACCTTCTCATGCGACATGCACCACATGCTCGTGATTTCATTGTGGACTTGGGCTGGTCTGGGGGTTCGTTGAGGATGCGCTAGAGGATGACGGAAGACAGATGATGGTGGGGATGAGGCGATCGTGCCAGTGGGGCCTTTGTTTGGCCTTGTTTGAAATACATGAGGGTCCAACGTTCCAGCTTGAAGCTTGAGCTTGAACACTAATGACTAACTCTGGTTCAGCCGCTGGCTTCGACTCCGAGGTCGTCAGAAAGTCTCGAGTTTCGAAAGACCAGCAGCGAGCGACCGGCAACCTGGCCGGCGGCCGTCAGTTTCAGGCGGAGCTCAAAAACGACTGATTATCTTATCTCGCTCTTCCCCAGAGTCTGTTTCCTCCCCCCGCTACCGCTCCTTCCCTTCGCTCGAGCATCGCCATATAGGAGCCGCCGGTGTGATCTCCGGTCGCTGAGTGCCGGTCTTTCCATTTTCCAGACGTCCTCGTGTATCATGTCGATAGTACTCGAGAGTCGATCCCCATCAAAACCTACCCACCCGCTGTACTTGCTTCGCGTGTTTAGCAGGTCCGAGGACTCACGCGCATCGTTGGATAAGATCGCGATGTCCCGCTGGGACGAACAAGGACCCATATGGAGTCACGAGTGCGTATGTGTGTTTTGTACATAGCATACCCTGAACGAAATTTCAATTGATTATCGAAGAAAGCATGGCGTATTGGAAAACTGTTACAAGCTCTCGGAGCGGATACATACCTCCAGAGTTACTACTGAGCAGAATTCAATCCACGCCGAGAACTAGTCTTGAAAGCTTGACCGTCCAATAATATTATCAGATCGATTTATCGACAGCGTACGAAAGTAAGCCATGACAACAACATGAACAACATAGACCACAACCGGGAAAAAAAGAGAAGGGGAAATCTATTACACTGTTGTCTGCTCTGCTCGACCTCTCTGTTCCTGACTCCTGACTCCTCTCCTGTACAGCCACAATGCTTCGTCCGTATCGTACAAGGGCCGCTGGAGCGGTGGAGGCGATCGCGTCAGTTCCTCGTCGATTTCCTTGTCAGACTCGGAATCGAAAAGCGAGATAGGTCGTTGGAGAGGCACAGGCAATTGTGACAATTCCTCGTCTGAATCAAGGAGCGGGATGGGTCGTTGCAGTGGTGCGGGCGGTGGTGTCATCTTCTCGTCAAGCCGCGCATTCCTGAGGCCCTGTTCCTTGTCTCTGTCTCTATCTCGATCTTGGACCCACGCCCGATCTCTGCCCCTATTCTTGTCGTATGGGCGACGAATAGGCGGTACCGGGTACTTCCCGCCCGATGGTGGTGGGGAGACCTGGTATGCCACACCACCCACTTCCACTGTAAGCCCCATCGACGTTGACGCGTTCTGCGTGGGGGCCCATACGAAGCCGTTCTGAAACTGAATTAGACCCAGGTGGTGACCCTGGGAATTGGACTTGACATTGGGCCTGGACGTCAAGCCGTTTCCAGTTGGAGGGATAATGCCTGGTCGCCAGGGGCTGGGAGATTCCCACGGCCCGGGAGTTCGGACAGTGTCGTTTGAAAAGTCGGGCAGTTGCAACAATGGATAATCAAACCCTGGGCTCACAAGTGGTGTGTCTAACTCTGTCCTAGGTTCGGTGGCACCGATCCGCAGATGCTGGTCAATATCGGCCGGCAGCAATGGTCGATTGGCGATCTCGGGGCTCAGAAGCTCTGGTGGCCCAAGCTCCGGTGACTCGGACCCGGTTGTCTCAGGTTCGGACTGGATGCCCGCACACATACGGACAGCAAACTTTGTGAGTGCGACACGCGTGTGAAAATGGATGGTACTCACGGGTGACTCGACGACGATGTTGGGAATACTATTTGTCGAGCGGGAACGTTGGCGGAAGCGCTGGCGAAGATATTCGAGTGGCGGCCTTGCAGGGTTGGACCTGAGGGCGTCCGGGTACGAGTGCGTTGCAGTAGGTCCAACCGGAATGTGCGTGCGAGGCCGCGGGCCGACGGTGTCGTCTGGCGTCACATGTTCTCGTGGTTGGTAATAGTATGGTGGTCGGGGAAGATGGGGAACTTGTACCCGTATCACATCCGGTGGCAGTTGCGGGGGTGTTTCAGTGGATTCGACCAGGTCATCCGTACGAGGCCGTGCATCGTCAACATCCTCGGGTGGCATCGCCATCACTATCTCCCGCGGTCGATGACCAACAAGCTCCTCTCCGGTAAACTCCACAATCTTCTTACTCGATGGACGTAGAGTGTCCACAGGAGACCAGCACCGCTGTATGAATACCCATCGACGCTCCGTGATAAACGTGCTGCTCGGCCGTATCGGTGGCTTCCCTTTTGATATCGCATGCAAGACCTGCGCTTCGCGCCTGTAATAATGGTATGGGACCTTGCCACTGAGAATCTGTCCGACACATGTATGAGAACGTGCAGTCAGGGCATAGAAGGGAGTAGGCCCAACAGACCTGTAACATAATGCTCCCAAACGAATACACGTCGCTCTGTGTCGTGGCCGACACGCGTGGTGAGTCGTCATCAATGTCATCCTCAGGCACTTCGAGGTCAAGTAACTCAGGAGCTGTCCATCGTAAGGTGCCCCGTGCATGGAAGGACGTGGCGAACGTCGATGCACCAAGTTCGGTCAACAGCATTGATAGACCAAAGTCGGCAATGCATGCTCTTCCGCTTTCATGAATAAGAACGTTTGACTAGAGAGTACAAGTCAATGGTGTAACGTGATTCTATATAGTATGACGATACGCACACCTGATAGGTCGCCGTGCACAACAGAACGTGAATGGACTGTAAAATATATTATTTTAGGATTGGTGTGATCCAGATATGAGGCAATCTGGTGCACCCACGATACTGTAGGCCAGAAGCAACATCGTTGAGCTATAGGGACTAGGATCAGGTCCGTTCCACCACGAGGTTATCAAGAGACTTACCAGACCAAGGATCTCGACCACTGTGAGACTATCATGATGGTCGTTGAGGTAAGACGTCAGTGCACCATTCTCCACCCAGGGACACACCATGGCAGGGAATCGGCCAAAATTCATGGTGGTACCGAGGAGCGATAAAACGTTGTCATGTTTGAGGTCCAGCCACACTTTAATTTCCCGCCGGAGACGCTGTGTCATTTTGTTGGGTCAGTCCCGCTGCAGAGAGCAATGCGAACAGTTAAACAGAGAAGTGAACGGTGCACTACCTTTTGTTTCTTGGAAAAATTGCCATCCTCGCCCGAGTAAGTCTTGATGGATTTGATGGCAACCTGCGGTGACGGCGTCTCGAAGTGCTTTGTTGGTCGCAACACAATTAAAAGCGCACTTTGATGGACCGCCCATTGTCTTGAAGCATCCCTTGATATATATCTGCGAATCCACCAGATGCGACCGGATCATGACCGTCCCGTGTAACCTGGTTGGTGAGATCATGCGGAAAGCGGCCCCTGAGGCAACATCCACATCCATCACCATGAGCCTACAGACACATGATGAGATGACACCCGTACCTATGAGATATGGATACGTGCATCACAACCTGCGAGAGCACGTTGTCATGTTGCGCAACACTGGTTTTTCCTCAGAGCGCCTGTTTCGTTTCCCAGCGTGGTAGCTTCAAGTATGTACATTATTCGCTTCAAGTTGCTTGAACTTGCGTGGGAGCCCACCCATCCCTTGTCTAGTAATTTTTACGACTCGCTGCAATGAACAAGTACGACGGAACAGAGGCCAAATCAATGCCGCATCTGAATTGCGGGTACAAGGAACATGCATGTTCGTTTTCCCGAAGGGATCCTTGAGCAATGGCCCTGGTCGGGAGTAAGCACTGTGCTTGCCGAGGGGTATATAAGAAGCCACCTCGTTTGCCAACTACAAAAGTTCAACTAGCATGCTCACCAATTACTACGCATTCCTTCTTGGAGCAGCGTTAGGGTCCGTCGCAGCTCAGCAGCCACCAAAGACCTTCACTGCTCCTGCCGCAGCGTAAGCTCAGCCTGCTCGAGTCATGTCTTCATCATCACAGCATTGTCATTTTGCTTCACAGTCCGACAGACCAGTCTCCCTTCTACGTCGGCTATTCCAACGACACTATCACCAACACTCCATACGTGCCTGGCAAGGTCTTTGACCGCTTCATTCAAATCTGGCTCGAGAATGCCGACTTTGCGACCGCCCTCGCAGATCCCGTCTTCAAGCACTTGACTGCTCAGGGTATCCTTCTCACCAGTTACTATGCCGTGACACACCCCAGCGAGCCCAACTACATTGCATCCGTCGGGGGCGACTTTTTCGGACTCGCAAGTGACGATCTCATTCGTGTTCCCAGCAACGTCTCGACGATTGTCGACCTTTTGGATTCGAAGGGTATCAGCTGGTCATCCTACCTAGAAAACATGCCCACAGATGGATACCAAGGCTACAACTACACTAATCCCGATGGATATACCTACTACGTGCGCAAGCATAACCCCCTGATCGTCTATGACTCAGTTGGTATGAATGCCACGCGTAGTGCTCGTCTTAGGAACTTCAACGATTTCGCTGTTGATGTAGGTGACTTTTTTTCGTTGACATTTTACTTACACGATCTAGGTTGATAACGACGCGCTCCCGCAATGGATATTTGTCACGCCTAACCTGCTAGAGTGCGTCGCTCTAGCTGACAGTTTTGCCAGTGTCCTAACTTTATCACAGCGATGGACACGATACCAGTGTCACCTATACTGGTTCCTGGCTCAACTACTGGCTAGTCCCATTACTCGAGAATCCCAACTTTAACACTCCCAGGACGCTCATTTTGTTGACCTTTGACGAGTACGACGAATTCTAGGACAGAGGAACTTATGCGCATACTTGTTTTCCCTTAGAAACGAAACCTATACCGTCAACAACCGGATATTTAGCCTCCTGATTGGTGGCGTGATCCCGGAAAACTGCAGGAACACAACCGATGATACATTCTATACCCACTATTCGACGTACGCAGGACTGCCAGTGGTGTTGTTCATATTGACCAAACACATTTGCTCACACGACTTGATTAGCCTATCTACCGTCCAAAATAATTGGAGTCTCGACAACCTCGGCCGTCAGGACATCAACAAGACCATTAACAGTATGCTTCATCTCTTGATACACTTGCTTTGCCTCTAACATTCGTTGTCATGCTAGACGTCTTTTCCTTTGTTGCAGATAAGACCGGGTACCAGAACAATGGCCTCACGACCCAAGACCTCCCGCTCCTGAACTTGACAGGCACATACCCTGGTCCGTTGAATCCCAACAACGATGCCCCATGGAAGCCACCTACTAATGGTACCGGCGCTGGGGGTGGACCGACCTATTACCCACCGAATTGAATGACGCCACGTGTCAATCAACTCAACGGAACTCTCATTTGATACCTTTTCCGCGACGAGCAGTGGCAGGGTAGCTGCGTCCGACATACATTCTTGTCGTTCTTGGTCTATTTTTTCCATTCACTACGTTCCTTTCGATGGGGAGTTATTCCCCTGTATTTGCTTCGATTTTTTTTCGTGTATGCTATTTCTATGGTAGACCCCCACGTCGCGATCAAAATCCGAGTCCGATTTTCTCCCGTTGGCGCTGATCGGCGTTACCCCATGCTACCACAAGCGTTCCTAACCACCCACGGACAATTCCCATTGATTATATACCCCCTACCCTTACTGAAACCACATCCCCACACAATTCCCTCGTCTCTGTCAGATAGCTGCTGCCGACGAGAGCCTGCGGCGCGTTTGCAGTCCCTGTCGGTGTGGCTCGCCTCGCCACTGACATCACCTCGACTGGCACTACCCACGTCCCCTGCGAACGGAAAGGCAAGATCAAGATGGGTGAATTCGAAGGGATGGTATTCGAATCACTCAATGTCATGGTGCAGAGAGATATTGGATGTGACGACACCTTGGACAGACGGGGAGATGACATCACAGATAACACTGTTGGCAAGTAGTAGGTAATGATAATGCTACAAGACAAGATAATCAAACAGATTCCAGCTCACAAAGACCTTCTCATTTATCTCTGTTGACTTACTTCAAGTCGATTTATTTGTTCACTGTTCACCAATTGCACCTGGGAGGATGAGATGAGATATCATAATGTTAGTTAAGGAATGCCTACCATAAATATGACCAGCAAAAATTTCTTGTGCTCCCATAGGTCTATCCCTATTAATCATCATTGCATCTGATTCCAGCATGTAACAATAAGCCATGTCAAACACAAGGAGAACAAATCCTTGCATAATGAATATGGATTGAATTAATCCAGTATGCCAGATATCTCTGTCATTCATGGATTGCACTACTCAGCAAGATTAGTACATGGCTGCCATGGTGGGATAAAAATTGTAACAAACATACCATATTGATCACCCCAGAATGTCCAAGCAGTCAGAGGCTCCACTGCCACAATAACAACAGCAAGGAGGATGCAATAAATAGAGGCTTTGCTGGCATCATGTTCATATACTGATTGGATACCCCACTTGAAGATGATCACTGTGGTTGCTGTAAACCCAACCCAGAATTTGAACAATTCCAATGCCTTTTCTTGGATAGAGTAGTCAAGGAGAAGAAGAGCTGCATTGACAGTAACGCAACCCTGGAAGAATGAGACATTAAACAGTATGGCACATAGTGTTCCATAGTAGTCAGCTGTTCATCAGTGGGGGGCATGGGGGCACTCTGAGTGGTAGGCAGCAGTTTGTGGCTGGTCTCCTAAATTTCTCGACTGTTTATTATCTTACCCGTGGGAAATGTATGACGTCACAGTCACTGGCCAGTACTTGATCCTTTTATAGACACTTGCTTAGAAACTCTCCACCTTCGGTCACACGTGACACTTGTAGGCTCAAGTTTATGAAAACCTTCCATCAGCACGAGTCTCTCATTCAAGAAGCGACCTGGGTATTCACAACGCATCAACTTTGCTGGCTCAAGGCCACCGGTAGTATCTCGACAGGCGGAAATTGCTAACAAACTAGATGGCACACATGAACGAGCCAAAGACAGCAAGGAATAAACCAGACGCGATGCCTACTCCCTGCGGTCATCTATCAGACGGCAGGATGATGCTTGCGGCGTCAATATCTATGGTTGCAGCTTCACACCTTGAAACTGCTCCAGTAACTGATCGATACTGTCGGGCTCTAGAACGACCTTGGTCCCGTCACACCTAGCCTGCTTTACAAACTCGGTGCACAGCGTGTCAACATCGACGTCCTGTTGTCAGACGCGTTGGGCAACGTCGCATCAGACAAACAGGACACGAACCTTGAAATGAGGATGCTGGGTGAAAGACCTCCATGCTTTAAGCACCTCAATATTGTCTGGGTTCTTCTTTGTCTGCGGGAGACACGAGCCTCGACTACAAATGTGGCCCTCCGGAGATACGTCAGACATTTCACAGAACTGCATAGCGGAAGACCGCATTGTCATTGATACGTCGTCCACGTTAAGTTGAGTGGAAGCTGGTGGTGGTAGTCCGGCGGATGTCTGGCTGGCCACGGTGGCTTGTGCTGTTACTGGGAGCACGTACCGTTGCTTCGCAAGGGTTTGCGATTCCGGGGGACGCCCACCGAATGCCGCCGATGTGACAAAATGAGACAGAGCTCCCCGGGAAACCGGTTGAGCGGCATTTATTGGCACTTGCACGACCTGATCGTTATGACGTGCAACCAAAGGAACCGTGGAAGATATTGACCATAATCTAAAACGATGTTGTTCGAGAGAGTGGTAATAAATGTTATTGGTGCGAGCTGACCTGGGTGGTATTGGCTGGGGGACAAGTTTGGTCCTGTGAACGTCATCGTTCATGGAACTTTGCATGTCTCTATCCCGATATCTGTCACCGTTCCATTCCGTCTCTCGATCCCTATTCAAGGGATGTGGACGGATCGGTCGCGGTGGGTACGGCACGGATCCGTACATCCCATCCAGCGTGCGGCCCGTCGACGTCGACGCGTTCTGCGTGTGCGTCCCGACGTATCCATTCCGGGACCAACCCGGATCCAGAGTGTGATCAGGAGAAGGATTGGGATACGTGCGACCATAGTCCTTTCCAGGACCAAGGTTGACATTGGAAATGGACATCGTGCAGTGTCCGAGTGGATAGGAAGCGAAGTGTGAGGGCTGAGGGGTAACGGTGTCGGATGAAGAGAATGGTAGCGGCAACGGCCGATCGGCAGCCTTGGGGTACAAAAATGCTGGCGAATTAGACATGGTTGTGCTAGATTCGGCCTGGTACATGGACGGTAAACTTTGTAAGCGCGGCACACACGCGAGAACGGCGGTGTTCACCAGTGGCTCAACGACGGTGTCTGGGATGCTGTCTCTGTTGCGCGTGGGCTCGTCCCGCGGCGGGTGCGGACGTGTTGCGGTGGATCCAGTCTGGATGGCCAAGAGAGGCCGTAGGAAGTCGACATCCTCGGAGGGCATCCGGCAATCAGTAAGCTCCTCTTCGATAAACTCTGTTATCTCCTCGCTCGAAGGACGCGACTCGATATCCATGGTAGACCAGCACTGTTGTATGAACATCCACCGACGCTCGGTGGTGAACGTACTGTTCGGTCGTCTCGGTTTCATCCCTCTCGACACTGCATGCACAACTTGCGCTTCGCGCTTGTAATAATGGTATGGCATCCTGCCGCTCAGAATCTGTCCAACACGCGTAAGAGAACGTGTGGTGCGCTGCGTATGGAAGAGAGTGGGTCTGACGGACCTGTAACATGATGCTCCCAAACGAATACACGTCGCTTTGTGTCGTAGGCGCGACGCGTCGCGATTCCTCTTCTACCCCATCCTCGGGTATCTCGAGGTCAAGCAACTCGGGAGCTGTCCAACGTAGCGTGCCTCGCGCGTGGGAAGACGTGGCGAACGTTGATCCCCCGAGTTCGGTCAATAACATTGATAGACCAAAGTCAGAGATACACGCCCTCCCGTTTTCACGGATAAGAACATTTGACTGGAGTGTGCAGGTAAATGGGATAGCGCGATCATATGGGCACGACGATACGTACGCCCGACAAGTCGCCGTGCACGACAGAACGTGAATGGACTATAAAAGATTTCTTTCGGAATTGATTCAAACATGACACAAGCTAGCACACTCACGATAACGTAAACCAGAGGCAACATTGTCGAGCTATAGGGACTGGAATTAGGTTCGTCTCCCCGACAAGCTCACTGACCTACCAAACCAAGGACTTTAATCGCAGAAAGACTATGATAATGGTCCTCGAGATATACCGTCAATGTGCCGTTATCCACCCAAGGACACACCATGGCAGGGAATCGGCCAAACCCCACGGTCGTTCCGAAGAGAGGTAAGACGTTGGCATGTCTGAGGTTCAGCCACACTCTGATCTCCCGTCGAAGCCGCTGTGAGGGTCGCAAGGTCAGTCCCTTTGGTACGACAAGAGAATGCTGTGAGCAAGTGGGCGAGAAGTGAATAACGCAACCTTTTGCTTCTTTGAAAAGTTGCCGTCCTCGCCCGAGTAAGTCTTGATGGCTTTGATGGCAACCTGAGGCCCGGGTAAACGTGTTTGTTAGTCGCATTGTAAGAGACGCGCACTTTGATAGGCTGTCCATTGTTTTGTCGGAGCATCCCTCGGTAGATGTCCGCGAATCCACCAGATGCGACTGGATCATGACCTTCCCGAGTGACCTGATTGGTGAGATCGATGAGAAAGCGTTCTCTAAGGCAATCAATGTGAGCTCACAGGCAATGAGATGGCACCCGCACCTGTAGAATGCATGCATCACAACTTGCGAGAACACGTTGTGTTGTGCAGACCCGGTTTTTCCTTGGTAGCCTGCTGGGAAACCAGGCACCGCGGCTTGATTCGCATGCTCGAACTTCAAAGGCTACTGGCTGATTTTAGTAGAACACCGAACTTACATACAAACTCGAGCAACGATACACTTGTATTACACAAATACTCCCGAGTTTCAAGTTGCTCCGGACACCGAGTCGAGCGGGAACGTGTCGACAATCATTGCAAGAAAAATATCTGGTTTTTACATAAATGTGGGCATATACATGTTGAAAAACAGCAAGTAGCGTTCACTACAAGCTCTAACAGTCGGAGACCAAGTCGTACATAATACAGGCACAGTGAAGCTAGAGAAAACACACCAGAGGATATACACTATAGCTCACTCGGAAAACTGCAACTAGAATACACGACGCGGCGAGGGACCCGGTCTTGGCCGTCCATAGTATACATGCTATACTTATCAAACCCAATAATCAACGAGAATGCAACACGAGAAAAGGATAAGGAGTGGGGGTGCATAGCCTAGAAAAAAAAAGGAGGGCATGACAACAAGTGGATCATGGGCATACCATGCCTAGAAAAACAAAACGGCATCAAAAGATGTACATCAACGAGTCGTTCATCACGCCTCGTCTGAATCAAAGAGAGAGATCGGTCGTTGGAGCGGTGCAGGCGATCGCGTCAGTTCCTCGTCGAGTCCCGTATCCTCGTCTTGCGCCCTGTCTCTGTCTCGATTTCTCTCGCGCTCGCGTTCACGGTGATAGTCCCTCGCCGGGTCGCGCCTCCTCTCCCAATCCCTGTCCTGCTCCCGCTCCCAATCCCACTCGTCTTGAGCTCTCTCCCTGTCCCTGTCCCTGTCCCTGTCCCAATCCTGATCCCTCTCTCTAACTCTATCCCTATCCCTATGATGCCGATGCGACGTTTGCGGACGAACAGGTGGCGCCGGGTACGTCACTCCCGCCGGCACCGGTGAAGCGTCGTACTCGTGTGTGCGCGTTCTCGCATTCGGGTGCGGAGTGGGGTTGGCATACGCGCGACGAGGGTCCCGTTCGGGACCCGATTTGGAGTGGGACGTCGTGCTGGACGTCGTGCCGTATCCGGGAGGGTAGGGGACAAAGCCCACTGGTAAAGGAGTATACGTCCCGGAACGCGGGACGGCGTCGTGCGAATGGTGGCGGTGGCGCGATGGGGGGTGAGGGTGAGATTGAGATTGAGATGGAGGATGAGAGTGCGAGTGGGATGGATGATGGTGATAATGTTGGTGTTGATGTTGCTGCTGCTGGCTCACATCGTCCTGTGGCAACGGCCGATTAGCAGCCTCGGGGCTCAAAAGCTCTGGTTGCGTCATCGTCGCAGTCGGCGATAAAGTCGTATCAGGTTCGGACTGAACGTCCGCGTACGTAACGCAGACGCGAAACTTTGAGTGAGGCGCGTGTACGAGGACGGGATGCTCACCGGTGACTGAACGATGATGTTGGGAATGCTCCCGCTGCCCCCAGATCCGGGACGTTGGCGCTGGCGCTGGCGGAAATACTCGACTGGGGTGCGGGCGCGTGTGGCGTTGGACGCAGGGTCGTCCAACGGCGGATGTGGGCGTAATGCTGTGGATTCAGTCGGAACGGGCGTGCGAGACCGTTCGCCGACGTCCCCGAGGGGCGAGGGCATCACGATCTCCCGTGGTCGATAATAATTGGTCGGGGGTCGGTGTGGATGGGGAATTGGGGCTGGTGTCTTTCGGCGGACATGCCCAAGCGTCAACGTGGCTGGTAGAGAAAGGGTAGAGGCACACCTACAAACGAACGTGACGGATTCCGCGGCGGCGAAGCAGGATCAGGATCTCCGCGCCATTGTTCGGCGATATTTTCCGCTTCTGTCCTGCTGGAATGGCGACGTTCTTGACCGTGATGCTCGTTTCGGGATGTACTCTCCCTGGAGGGATGACTCCCGCTCCTCGCTCTCCCGGTGTAAATCTCGTGCCGCAACGAACTCCCAGGTCGTTTGTTCACAATGTCGTATTGCGAGACATGAGTGGAAGCATGAGATCCAAGCGAGGGTGTGTGGCCGCGCGGAATAGATGGCGGAACGGATGGCTGATAACCATAGTCGCGCGACCGGCCAGGCGGCGGGACTGGCGTAGGCTCTGATTGAGGGGTAGGTCGACGATCCTGGAGTTCACCGGCGACGGAACCGGGTGAGTGCATCCGCTGGAGTTCGTGCGGGGCTGGAATAGATATGTAAGACGTGCGAGAATCGGCTCTTGGAATCCATCCGTCATCGATAGGGACATTGATCGGCCGAGGAGATACAATCGGGCTATGTTGGATCCTTATCGGGCGAATGGTTTCTGGTTCATCGGGCCCGCGAGAAGGAGAGGGCGTACGATGACCATGAGAAGGCGTGTGGACGCGGACGGGAACAACGGGCGATGGGACAGGAAGTGGTGGCGCATGAAGGGTCGTGTCGGACATACGTACAGGGGGCGCCGATTCAGAGCGCGTTCTGTAATCACGTGGGTAACGAAGAACGTGCAACGCAACCATTGACGTACGGTAGGTGTCGAATTGATGCGCCTGAGCGCAGCTGAATGTGGGATCGTGGATCATCACGTTCCTCATCCGTGTTGCCTTCCCCGGGTTCGAGAACGTTCTCGTTGTCATCGTAGTGCTCTGGGGAGAGGGTAATGAGGAAGTTGGTCCGATAGCCCAGTGAGCCCACGACCATTACCTTCGTCATAACCTATCCTGCGACCCATGGATAATCCCTCCCTGTATCCCATCATGCGGCCTTCCTCACGCGCAAGCATGACAAGCTTCTCCTCTTGCAACTTTCTTGCCTTTGTTCTGGCTCTTGCAGCCTCCGCCTCCGCCTCGTTCCGCTGGGAAGCCACCTGATCGATGATATCTTGAGCTCGGAAGATCTCTTTCTGCGCATTCTCGAGTTGTAGCTTGTACAGCTTGAGTTCTTCTCTGAGTCTTGCCGCTTCGTGTTCCGCATGTTCTCGGTTCTCGGTTGCGATGCGCAGACGATGAAAGTAATCAAGGGCACGACGTTCTGCGGCGTTTGCGCGGGATGATTCACCTTCGAGACGTTCAGAGGTAACGGCGAGAGCGGCATTGATTTCGCGGACTTCTTCCTCGCGGGAGACGAGGCGTGCTAGGAGGTGGCTGCTGCTAGACCCATCTGTGGTAGTGTGTGAGCGATGACGTGATATCGGTTTTGAACGACGACGCGAGTCAAAGAACGTTGGTGTTTCCGACGACGACGGCGAGGATGGGTTAGAATCGAGATCGTTGGGGTGCTCGTGAGCGAGGTGAGCCCTTGAAAGGAGTTGGTTATCATGGCATATCGCACCTAGGGGACCAAGGGAGCCACAGTACCTTTGTTCGTCGTCGAGATCAGCAGGTAACATCGTGCATCAGTACGGACACGACACCAGTGTGGTCAAGTGTAAGTGAAGCTTGACACAGCACCACAGCACTTGGGAGGGAGTGAAAGGTGCTGCGGGACGACGGTCGCACGCAACGTTGCACACAAAGAGAGCGCGGACAGACGTCAGAAGACGTGCCTCGTGTACTCCAGCAAAGAGAACCACTGAGAGATCGTAATTAAGTATCAGCGAGTGCAAGCGCTGAAGGAAGAAGTCAATTTACGATTATGCGAGTGGTGGCCGAGTCATGCCCAAAACACGTGGCCTGTGCATGGAGCAGAAAACCTGTATCCGAGTCAGTTCGTGGAAGATACAAGCCTTGTGCGGGGTTGAATGGGTCTGACCATCAGGCAGATCAATCAGGAATCAGGATCAAGGGACTGTCGGGGTGCCGCGACACACGAGGCAAGACACGTGTTCGCGAATACGGCGGGTGTAGGACATCTCTACATCAACGACACGGAGCGTCTTGTATTCGAGTACGTTTTATATGCTCAAGGTCCGTGGTGTTGCCCGGGATTGAGCGGGTCCAGGTCACGTCGGTGTCAGTGGTTGAAAGTTGAAAGGTCCCTTGATGCCCGCTTGTCATCAATCCTATTGACAACAAACCGTTGCTGCCTTGATACTCACTTGTTGCAACCGAAGTCGCCAAGATTCTAAACAAAAACAAAAACAAAACAAAAAACAGAATGACCCAAAACAGAAGACGGTTGTTTGGCAACGACCTGGGAAATAAACAAATCAAATCAAATGTCTGTGTCGCGTGACCACCCGACGGTTCCGCTTAGTCAGCCAGACAGAAACCTGTGATTTCCTGATATGGAAACATAATCGAAAGAATCCTTTTTGCAGTGTGCAACGACCCGGGGCTTAAGGTCGGTAGCGAAAAAGTCTACCCGTGGCTATTTCTCTGTCGGCGTCGTCTGAGACGGCGAGCGAGCCCTTGCTCGTGTTCACAAACCCTTGATCAACCACATACCCTAATAGACCGTCGGTAAGCTTATCTATCAGAATTTCCGAACCTCCTTATCGCTGTGCATCCAGCGAGGCCTTATCGTTTTTTTATCGTTACAGCATACCCGAACTTAAACCCGTCATGTCTCACGGTTCCTATACGTCTTATTCACAATCCATCATGACAGAGGAGGAAGAGGACTGGGAAGACTACGTCAAAGGAGGCTATCACCCCGTCCATATTGGCGACACCTTTTCAGACGGTAGGTATCTCGTCGTCAGAAAACTCGGTTGGGGCCATTTTTCAACCGTCTGGCTCGCCAAGGACACAAAGTAAGCAAGCGCTGATGCCCTCGTGATCCTATCTCTTACTTGTATTTTATCTTATCCGAAAATCAGGCTGAATCGCCATGTCGCCCTCAAAGTGGTTAAATCCGCCCCGCGATACACGGAGACAGCACTGGACGAAATCAAGCTCCTACAACGTCTCATCACCTCCTCCACACCCCCGGTTCAGCTCACTCCTGAGAACCCAAATCCACCGTCTTCCCCGTCACAAACGCACCCAGGCAGATCCCATGTTATATCCTTCCTTGACCACTTTAAACACAAGGGGCCGAATGGCACGCACGTCTGCATGGTGTTCGAGGTTCTTGGCGAGAATCTTCTTGGTCTCATCAAACGGCATCAGAACAAGGGCGTCCCCATGCCTCTAGTCAAGCAAATAGCTAAGCAAGTGCTGCTCGGTTTGGACTACATGCATCGCTGTTGCGGTGTCATCCACACTGGTTAGTGCATTTGGGCGGAAGGGGGGCAGTACATGGCTGGAGAATGACTCTTCTCACAGACTTGAAGCCAGAAAATGTGCTCATCTGTATTGACGATGTCGAGGCTATCATTGAAGCTGAGATGGCTGCCTCCGCCAACACCACACCACCTCCATCGCGTATAATTGGCGTGCCACCTTCCAAGGGCCGTGGAGGCAACCAGACGCCACGCTCAGAGTCGGTCTTCATAACTGGGTCACAACCCCTCCCATCGCCGTCCTCGTCCTTGTCCTTTGGTAGCAGTCCCAAGTTTGACAAACTCGCGTTTGGGATGAGTAAAATAGATGGTGAAGCAACATCGAAGCCAGGCTCCTTCGGGTCAAGCTCCGTCTCGAAAGAGAATCCCTCCGGATCCGCCTTCACCGCTGCCGTGGGCACCGCAGAAGCGAGTTCAAGTTCCAGGAGAGCGGACTCTACCGAGGCCACCACAGAACGAATGTCCGACGTTACCCTAGATCCCGGATTTAACAAGATGGAATCACCTCACCCAGTGCACCCGCCAGGACCATCACTACTCACCCAGATGGCGCCCAACCATCCCACGGCTAATTCCTCGCCTTCAAACCCACCAACCTCATCGATCACGAAGCCTGCTGGTTCAGGTGATCCAATTCCCTCAGACCCCAGACCTTCTACATCCATCATGTCCAGAGAATCGCCTCAACCAAGCTTCGCCGATACATCACCGTCCTCGAGCCTCGAAGGCATGGAGAAGATTACAGTCAAGATTGCGGATCTAGGAAATGGTACGTTTTTGCCCACCAAACCTTTTTCTCAATCACTCATGTCACATCTCATGTAGCTACATGGACGGAACACCATTTTACGGATGACATTCAGACTCGACAGTACCGTTGCCCCGAAGTTATTCTTGGCGCAAAGTGGGGATCGAGTGCCGACATTTGGAGCGTCACGTGTGTGGTGAGACGACTTTCTCACGTAGAGCCGTGCGATCCTGATCGTGCACATGGACAGATATTTGAGCTCATCACGGGTGGAGATTATCTGTTCGATCCGGCTTCTGGGTCACGTTACAGTAAAGACGATGACCACATTGCCCAGATCATGGAGCTTATCGGCGAGTTCCCGAAAGTGATCGCGTTTTCTGGTAAATACAGCTCAGAATTTTTCAGTCGCAAGGGTGCGTGTGCTCACCAAAAATTTGCTCGCGCGTCTCGCGATTTCGCTCACAGCGTCACCCCGTAGGTGAATTACGGCATATCAACAAGTTACGTTTCTGGCCGCTCGAGGCTGTCTTGCATGACAAGTACTTGTTCCCGAAAGAAGAAGCAGATGCAATTTCCTCGTTCTTATCACCGATGTTGCGTCTCTACCCTGATAGGAGAGCCAAAGCTTCTGATTTGATCCATCACCAATGGCTCGATGGGATCGTTGTCCAGGGCGAGATAGATGTCGTACGCCGTGCAGAGGAGGAAGAGGCTGTCCGCCGACGATATACGCAACTCCAGCTCGCTGGCGGGAACGAGAGCCCGATCGCCAAGTCGGATGTGGACGCGATGAAGCCCGTCGAGGAGGACACTGGCGCAAGTGAACCCGAGCAAGAAGAAGCAAAGGCACAGGAAGAGTCGGCCCCTCAGCCCGCGCATCTACCACCTATCCTATCCGCGCCGCCAGCACCCGGGACTACGACCGCATCCAAACCCGCGTCCAAGTCCTAGCGATCTTTCCCAGTTGCAGGTCGTCGCCCCCCTGTACTGATCTCGTGTTGATCTCTTTTTTTTTGCGTTTACCTCTCATCGCGGTTCAAATTTATAATGTCCCGCTTAATCCCCACGACAACCCAGACGATGCTTGCACGTCTTGTTCCATTTCCTCTCTTCTTTCACGTTTGTTCTTAATCGCTTACTTTCCCTATCCATCCCAAATGTAGAGATTATACCAAAGAATGCAGCTAGACACGATCCAGCCCGTCAGTGGCTGGTCGCTGGACCCGATATATGGTGTATCCTGTCGTCGTTACTCACTATAGTCGTCGCTTGTAGGGTTGTATGTCGTGAAACAGAAACTGAAACAGAGCGTGTATCCTGTCCACTTTTTTTTCTTGTACTCTGAACCCGCTGGCATCGGAGTCGTGCCCGCTGCGGTCATCAACCTGACACAACCGTATCGAGTTGGAGTTCGGCCGTTGCCGTTGTCGACTTGTCGTTCCCGCACGCGCATGAGTTTGAAACCCCTCGACGCTCGAGTGCGACGCCACGCGACAGTTTGTGGACAGCTGGACAGTGTCACTAGTTGCGCTCGCGTCCCAGATACGATCGTTTCATGCACACTCGTTTGATGGAGGGATGGCAGTTTGAATGCGTCCGCTCGATGATTACATTACATAATCACGTGCGATTGCTCCCGTGCGGTGCGGCAGAGAACGAGTGACGGAGGGTGTCCACGCGTTTCAGGCATTTTCAGTGACTCGGCGTACGACGACATGACAAGTACAATGCCACTCGACGACGGTACGCGTCGGCTCGTACGACATGTACCGACGAGCATGGAGCATGGAGCACCCCGGTGTCCATGTCAAACTTGGGTGCGGTTGCGAGGTGGACACGGCCCCGGCGAGACAGCGTTGTAGAACCGACGGAATTGGATGACCGAGTCGGCGACGGCCGTTTTTCGGTCGTTTAGTGTTGGCACGCGTCTTTACGCGCTGTCCCGTCACCTTGTATGTTTCCAATTCGTTGGCACATTCCAAAAAAAAAAAAAAGAAAGAAAAGGCCGCCTCGACATACTTGTTCAGCATCCGACACACATATGTCCGTGTAGCCAGCCTTGCATCAGGTGCTTGGCTCTGGGCGGGTAATTCGAAATGTCAAAGCAAGTTCGAACGGCTCTGATATCTGCAGTGGGATACCCACGACTTTTTTCCCTTGCGCGACAAGCCGAGCAATGGATGATGGGGCAGTGAGGTCATTGTGGACGTCGAGTGCCTACTGTCCTTGTACCTCGAGGGCCCCTGGCTTCCTACATCTAGGAACCAGGCAACCTCGAACGCATGCTCGATATAGGTGTCAAGTTGGGGAATCAGCCTCGGAAAAGGGGTAAAAATGCCGACGAGAAACTGGATGCGTGTTATTTAAAGGAGCCAGAGACGAGCCTGCCAGGCGACCTCGAACGCATGCTCGATATGTTGGGGAATCGGCCTCCGGGAACAGGGATACAAAAGTTCTGACGAGGAACTGGAGGGGTTAAGGGAGTCAGATGAGCGGGTCGGTTCTGGCCGTAGTGTAGGGCCTCGGAGGCAAGCAAATACAACGTCACGAGCCTCGTCCACGAAGCGCGGGAAATATGAACAAGTTGAAAATGGACTCTCATGAACCGCGTTCTGGCCATATCACAGTTCACAGGAATTACGCCGCTGGTCAACAGCCTATAGGTCTAGACTACTCGGTGAGTACATCCAATGTATACATTTCGAGCACTATGTACAATTTGGACGGCGTTCACCAGATCGTATTCGGCCAACCCTACACGGTCCGAAGGACTCGTAGCGCTGGAGTGACGTTGATCGTACACCGCCGGCATACTTATACAGTCACGGCATACTCCAACTGCAGGGGGCTGCACGGTCGAGCGACCACACGGATCAAGCGTCAAGCTCAAATCGGAATTGCAACTGGGGTGACTGAATTCTTGGCCATGGCAACTTGCTACAACTCTTTGCACCGGACTTGCTTCGCGGTCGCGTCGACGGGCTAATGCCCGACACTGCCAGACACGTGGCCGTTCTTTCCCCGCCCACGAGCGAGTTCAAGTTGGATGGGGATTTGGAGAGATGATTCAGACCGATGATCAATGGGTCCATCATGGAGGCCGTCGCGACCACCATCACAAACGGGTCGTCCAGGCTACGATCATGGATCCGGTCAATTATGATTGCCATCCGTGTCATGGTAACAACGTCACAATGCACCATCGATTCAATCCCGGTCCGTCATGAACGACGGACCATCCATCACTCGTTAATCATGCGACGCCGAGACGGGGATGGGGTGCCGTCCCAATCTGAGGCTGTCGAGGAGCCTCAGATCTCTTGGAGCGTCGAATGACCGTATGAACAAGGCAGCGCGCCCTGGACCATGACGATCATTCCCATACGATCCACCTGAAGGAGAGATACCTCAGACCCGATATACAGGATAGACCGACTTTGGCTCTCCGTCGTACGCCGTGATGTGGGTCTGATCGTTGAGGCGAGCACAGGTTCAAGCCTTGAGTGGAGGTGCGTGCCAAGCCCCAGAGCTACCTGGATATGGATGATTGACCCATATGTAGATGCGCTAGTTTTGGCTTTATAGACGTGACAGTGGCTCTGCGGTTCAGGACCTGAGTGGCGACAAGGCTAGCGCTGATCGTTGAGGGCGAATGCCGGCATGAGTGTCGTTAATCGGCCGACGCAACTTATGGTGGGTGTGGAGCTGTATTCCCTGCAGGGTCGACACTGGCACTGGGACGTCAACTATCGTGTTGTTCTCATGAATACGTGACGCGGGGGCCCGTGCAATAAACAATGGGCGAATGAACGATGCCCGTCGTCTCAACGGTGGCCAATGATCATGCCGTGATTTGATTCAATTTACCGCCAAGGACAAGCACAGGTCCGGCCAAACCGACCGAGTGACGTTGCTACATATGTACTAGTACTGTCGGAGGAGTGCCTGATTCAAGGGGCTGGGCCATTTGAGCGATATCCTGACATGTCTGCATACTGGCAGCAGGTTTTTTTCTCCATTATGGAACTGCCGACATGAAATGAAATGGACCTCGACTCGGACGCTGTGCTACTGTAACGTTTTGCGCTGTGTGCTGTATTATGTGTGTAGGGTGTTTGATTTGACGGCCCTGCGGTCGAGTGGCTCGAATTTCAGTACAAGAACGCGTGTTCGGCTTGGCTCTGAGTCTGAAGATGTGAATATGAACCGCCACTGATTCGTCACCGGTCCGTGATGTTGAACTGTGCGCCCGGTGAGGCGCTTCAGCGCACTTCTCAGACTCTTCTAGACGCGTCACGGCCGGCGTGTGGACGTCCAGTGATGAATGAGAATAATTCACCTGAACATCAAACAAGAATACATAATCCAGCGTCGACCTTGACTCAAACCTCACAGAACGTGACGGTCCGGCGTCCTTGAAAATGAAGCATTCTCCCATGGGGGTACACACCACTCGTACCCATGATCATGTCGTCACGACTCCCACCGAAATGCCGACGCCCACGGATCAACTCATCCACGGAGCCACAGGGCGAACATTCAATATTCAATGTTCAGCATCACGTCCACGGCAACTTGTCGGACACGGTCAGAGGGGCCCAGGGGGGGCCAATACACGTTCAGAATCTGAAAAAGGCTACTCGGACGGAACGTTGACGTGATGGGGTACCTCATTTGTTGCCCGACATCACCGACTTTTGGCCGCACGTCGACGGTCTGGACCGAGCAGGTGACCAAATGATAGCAAGACCTTTTCGATCTCGAGCACCGTTCAATGTCCACCTGGGCTAATAGCACGACGGGTGGCACCGCTTGCCAAGCCGCATCACGACTCGGACGTATGCATGACGCATCGGTGCCATTTGGTTGCACCATGTTTGTCGTGCCATCAAGGATGCCTGTCAATCAGAGGGAATAGGCATCACGGACGATAACAGGACACGTTGGCGGTGTACGGCCCGGGGAGGAGTGTATTCAGTCTTGTATGCCCGCGGTATGTACGTACGTTTTTTTTTATAGCATGTCGACGCGCGCGGTCTAGGCTCTTGCATTGTTTTTTTTTTTTTTCATGATGACATCCTGGGATATGAGTATACTTGAGTGACCAAGTACACGCTTCGGTACGGAGCCAAGGCGGCGCGGCAAGAGATGTCCTATGCGCACATCTGCCATGGGGCAAATATCATTATCCAACGCTTCGTCTTGGGTCGTCTTGTCCACATTCATACCATGCTTCGTTTTATATATTAAACACGACTACCAAACCGGGATGCGGATAAGGAATGCCACTCGGTCGCTGGCACTGGTCACTGCGAGGCGATGAGGATGATGAGGATGATGTCCGATTATCGACCATGGACGGTCAGCGTTGCCCGAGTCCCCAATTCAAACTGGATAGCAATGCATCCCTGCACCTTTTGCATATGTCCCGACTCGACCCATTCGAATTCCAAATCCATGTTTGTTCATGGCCGTCACCGTCACCATGCTTATCGTCACCGGGGTCTTTCCATCGCACCGTATCACGCGTTCGTTTTAACCATTCTCATCGTGCAGCGTGTCTATGAGCGCTATTGTGATTGGACCGCTCTCTTCCACCATCAACATCACGATCCTTTGGCCTTGTTTAAATCGAAACGCAAATGCAAATAAGAATATGGACAGGCATGGCATGATGTGTCAATGAAGCATATCCACGCTTGGACACAGGACAGAAACGACGTAGCCAGTCTTGGGCTGGGGGAGGAGGAGGAGGAAAGGTCACGTACGTGTTGTACTGTTTACCCCCTTGATCCCTCCCACGTTCGAATTCGATCTGCACTGCGCGTGGTGGTTCCAGTCGCCCCCAGACCCCAGCATGCGCCACGGATGCGTGTCGCGTCATCCGCACGACACAATCCAGCACTTGCTATACTCGTCCTCTTCCTCCCGCAGGGAGACACACACGCCAACATGGCACACATACACGCGTGTATAGCACAAAAGAGGATATCTCGGGACCCATGTGGGCGTGCCCACGTGCCCCTCCTCGCCGTTTCCCAGCATCATCTATATATCAAGCCGGACACACACGCCGTCGTCGCCGTCGTTGGTCGGCTTCCCTGTCGCGCTCCAAACGCCAGTCGAGTCGACATCGTGGGCGTCTTTTTTCGGAGACAAGTCCAGGCCAGCGTAGCGTCCACATCCGAATCCGCTTTAAAGCCGATCTTGGATATTCGGCTACATAGACATATCCACGACACCCCCGAAACGAGACGAGACCGGACTTGAGATGGTCGGTTGGAACGGGTCGGCCTTGTAGCCTCGGAAGCGGTTTCGACGCACTTCAGGGAGCTCCCTCGCTCGCCGGTCAGCGCCAAGGAATGGGGGAGGAAACGATAGCCGCTGAAAGGGGGGGGGGGTACACACATGGATACCAGGGAGGATGTGACAAACGTTGCGAGTCCGTTTGTTGCGCGCTGCTGCTTCGCTTGGGTGGATCAAACGGGGTTGACGTTTTTTTTCCTTATTGTTTTAATCTCTTGTGCGTGTACTGATGACACGACGCGCTGGGGTGATTAGCAGCGTCGGTGCCGTGTGACGTGTGGGTGCTTGAGGGACGTCCCAGAACCCACTTGCACGGCGAGGGGTTCGGCTACTTGAAGAACCCGTCAAGCTCTCGCGGGACGATCTTGTACCTGGAGAAAGAGTGAGAGGGTTGATCTTTACATAGGTTTCTCGTATCGTCCTGCCAAATGCAACGGTTGATGGTAAAGTTTCCGACAGGTTGGCGATGTTGTCGGAGGGACGCGGTAAGATGGAAATGGGAACGTGAATGACCAGGGAATGATGCGCCCATGCGTGTGCGTGTGTATCTCTGTGGATTTGGGACTGAAAGGACACGGCAGCCGTTTCCTGAAACGTGTGTCTAGAAATGGATCACAACAACATCCGCACCGGGTACAGAGCAAGTCCGACAGACGACAAAGAGCGACGTTCTACCGGAACACAGCGTTCGCGTCCCCGCAATGGCCGCACAGACAAGTTGGCCATCATGATCGTTCGAATGGACTCACGGCATGGATAGCTCCGCAGCGAGATGCCAAGACAAGGTGGGCTGGCAGTGCGAGCAAGGCTCTAGACTCTTGTTCGATTGTGAATGGATAAGAGTCCAGACGTGTGCGTGTGAGGGTGGCGATCCCAGCGCATTGGGTCCGAGTAAATGAGGTCGTTCTCCGAGCGGAAGTGAGCGTGAGGGATCGATCACAGGTGACGCCAATCATTTGCCTTTGGAGGGGCTGGGCGTGGACTCGAGGTGCCTTGACTAAACCAGGCACGCTCCGTGCAGCCTCGATGAAATCGAAACAAATCTTGTCCGTCCGTTGTTCACGGAACGACATGAGACGGGTTTCGCGTTGTGGGCGCGGCTGATTTTCAGTTCGATCGCGGGTATGACAATGAATCAGCCAGATGACATAATCAACGCCGTGGGGGTCGTTTGGGGGGTCTCGAGTGTGATAAGCGTGGCAGGTGTCATCACGGCAGCGTTACGGCGTGACATGGTACCGGTGCCGTAGCTCGGCGGGGCTGTTCCTGAACCACAACGCCGGTAAGAGTTCCAACTCCGACGCGTGCAGTGCCTTAATTGAGCGAATCGTTTTTTTCTTTTTCTTTTTTTTCTTTTTTTTCAAGGGTGATTTCAGGCACCCTTTTAGAAGTTGTCGTTCCTCTTCTTTCGCTCGCCCTCATGGACGACGACTCAAAACAGTCCCTCGACGCAAACACCGTCGATTCCACCGACACCCCAAACTTCGACTCTTCCTCCTCTGACATGGCACTCGTCGCACCAAACATCCCCGCCCTCCTCCCCGCCTCCCCGCCCCCCGCAGCCGGCGTCGCCAAACGCTACCGCCCTGCACCAGCAAAGACATTCCAATGCAGAGGCTTTGGCGAATGTCGCATGGTCTTCAGCAGAAGCGAACACCTCGCCAGGCACATTAGGTAGGTCCCAGGCACTTATCCCCGTCCCTCCCTGTTCGATCTCGTACATCTCCGTTCAGGAAACACACTGGCGAGCGTCCCTTTACTTGCCACTGCTCCAAGCAGTTCTCTCGTCTCGACAACCTCCGCCAGCATGCACAGACAGTACATGCAGACAAGCAGGAGCAGAACGAGAGGATGATGCGCGAGCTCACCTCCCTCCACGCCTCCATGGCCGCTGCCAACAAGGCCGGCCAGACCAGAGGAAAAAGGGGCCAGGCTGCGATCACCGTCGCAGCCGCACCTCCACCCACCCATCCCCCCCAGGACCCTCCCATGCGCCACCTCGATCACGTCAAAGAGGAGGACATCAATTCTGCCTCCATTCCGATGCATCAGCGTCCAGGGACCAGCACCGGTTACGAAGCCGGCGACGCAGTCATGTATGGCGACAGCTGGAACACCGACGTCGACCGTGGCGATCCGCGGCCTCCCAACAACCATTCCTTTCGTGACTCCAGCCAGTCCTTTCGTGTCCCCCCAGCATCACATCCATCCTCAATCTACGGCCAGCAGCAGTCGCAGTCCTTTCTCGCCTTCTCCAACACACTCAACTTCAGCATCGCCTCACGGGATGGTCGCCCCGGATCTAGCTCCTCCCGTCCACCCACTGCAGGTGGTCCAGACTCACATCCTCGAACACTCCCGCCCCTCGCAGCAGTCGTCTCCGCAACAATCCCCCCTCCATCCTCCCAGCAGTTCCCCATCCCACCACAATCCGCACAACACATACTTCCCCTACCCGGCCCAGCTGCATTTAGACGACCTGCAACAGCCAATCGCCCAGGTACGGCCCCCGCATCATCATACTACCCCTCAAAGCCTGCCTACAATGGAGGGCCTGGATTGGTCCATCAACCAGAGCTATCCCTTCCAGTCTTTGGACGTAGCAGCGAACTGGCAGCGGCAGCAGCAACAGCAGCAGCTTACCAACACAACCCATTCGAGGCAGATCCACCATCCCCAACAACAGGTGCTTACGACTCGCCGTTTTCCTTCCACCCACCGGCACTCTCCGAATCAGCAGCAGCCTATGGCGGGCCCCTCGAACCTTCTCCAGGCATCCCTCGCAAACGACCTTTCCCGGGAATCGACGGACCCCAGGATGAGGGCCCACGTCGAGAACCAAACACCGGCCTACCCGGATCTAGCGAATACGAATACGGCTCAGAGTCACGCCCTCAATCTCGACGGCTCTCCGTCCTGGAACTCTGCAATGACGCAGATGCAGATGGCGGAGTACGATCATTTTTACCAGCCACAGCAGGATCAGCTTCACGACCAACTACCTCCTCTGGACTCTGCTCATCAGCATCTGCCCTCGCACTCATCGATCGGACTCCAATCACACTACTCCCAGGAGCTCAGCAGACAACAGCTCCAGCAGCTGCGTCAGCAACATCTCCGACTGGAACAGGCCCGACGCCATTCGCTGGCGGGCGAGTATCTCCAGCACTACGGCGGGACACTCCATCCCCATCCGCAACAACAGCAGTCGCCGCAGCACAACTTCTTCAACGAGGATCCTTCTCGGCTTCACCTTTATCAGACACATCGCGGAGCCCACGATTCCAGCCAAGCTCCGCTGCCTTCGCCGCCGTTGCTCGATCCGTCGGCATACAGCCAAGCTCGACATCTTCATCAAATGCAGCGCCATCACCCTCATTACCTCGCCGAGGAGAACCACAACATGAAGTACGATCCCCCGTCACTGCAGCGTACTCCCCCGCTGCGGTTGGAATGAAAGTCTGACGACCAAAAAAAAAACGTATTGTTTTAATTCGTATATCCAAATCCCTGGTAATCTGGTCGTGAACAGTGGTCTGTCTGCTTTCCTTTTTTCTTCTTTTGCTTTTTTTTTTTTTTGCTCTTGTTTGATCAGTGCGACGTTCTCACGTGCAAGTACATATCTCCGTATTCTTTTCCTTGTCTGCGTATACCTGTCAACTAATTCGTGTTTACCCGACATATTGTGCATATTCATATTGACGATGACCCTCGAGCGGAATGCCTTTTTTTTTCTTTCGATGTAACTTGACGACGATCATAGTGTCTGACTACTTTTTATAATCTTGTCGTATGTATATTCGACGCGTCGAATCGATTCACAGTGTTGTTGTTTTTTTCCAACGGCCATGGTCATGAGATCCCACCAGCGGGCCGGCTGTCCCGCGTACGCGTTCATTTTCCCATGTGTGGACGTGGATTGATCTGATTATCTGGTGGCGCGTGAGAGCGCATCGATAAAGCGGGACGTTGTCGTCGTCTACTGGTTGACGGGTTGACGTGTTGATATTTTAATGTCCTTGTCGTCGTCGTGAGGCGTCTTCTCAACACTCGACGTGATGTGGGTGTGATGGCAGCGTTGCGGTCGGGGGGAACCCAGTCTCATCGACTCTGGGTCATCGGGATTCGGCGTCCCATGTATCATGTATCAAGACATGGACAAGGATAGCCTCATGGACGTGCGAGAGACTCGGTACATCCCATATCCCCGATAAATGGTAAAATGTCTTGCACGATATATACGTGGATCATGATCATGTGTACGACGTGGACGTGTGCCATTCAGATCTGAATGGGGAACAAGGACCCCAAGCGCGTCTGGTCGTGTCGTCACGCCTTGTCGTGTGGTGTGTCCAGCGTCCACGGTTGCGTCGGGTGCGTCGTCACGCCTTGTCGTGTGGTGCGGGGTGGGGTATCTGATACGCCCGACCCGTCTGTATCTGGGTGATCCCATCGGGGTGCACGTTTCAACGAAAAACAGGCCCGGGCGTCGATGTGTTTGAATGACATCCACTCTGTTCATCATGCACCATGGTCGTTCATATGCCATGTTGGCGTGGTGGGTGAACCCTGTGCATCGTGTCGGCGTGACGAATGGACATTGGACATGGAGATGGACGGACGTGGTCGAGCGGCGGGGTGGCACGGCCAAAGGGAGCGAGGACACGCCCGTGGAGGTATACCGGGGCACATCGACGGTTCCCATACGCGCGATGCCCCCGAGTGCGTTGGGCGACTGTCACCTCGGAGGGGTTCGCCCCTCGTCTTGGCCGCAGCCCCTGAACCTGGCACCGAGATTCGCGTCCGATCACGGACCGTAACTAGAGTCAAAACGGTTAACGTGTCGTCGGTGGGGATGGTACCAGGAACAGGTCCCGCGACAGACTTGGACTGCACTCCAGGATACACCTGGATCACGGAACAAGGAGGGTTTCCATTTCGGGACTATGTCGGATTAGGAGGGACAAACAAATGTAAAGCGTGTAGCACTATCGAGAGTTGGACCCGTCTTAAAAACATCAGGTCCATGTTGCGCACCATGTGAGTGGGTTCCCATTTGACGACCAACGATGCTGATGGACATAGAAAACCACGGAATGCGAGGTCCAAGCGCGCCTTGGACGTCAGAGAACCCAAGGAAGTCGAGGACGCGCGTACGGCCATCTTCGTGCGCGGTATGCACGCAGGCGAGGTCGTGCAACACGCCATGAAAGAGTTGGTGTGTCCACCACGTTGCTTTTCCGTTCCTCCTCGGCGTGCTCACCAAGACGGGTTAGATGGCCCTCAAAAAACCCCACGCGGTCTCGTTTTCGAAAAAGAACGAGGTTCGGCCGTTCGAGGATGCGTCTTCGCTCGAGTTTTGGGCGCAGAAAAACGATGCGTCGATGTTTGTGATCGGGCAGTCGACCAAGAAACGGCCGAATGGGCTCGTGATGGTGCGCACGTTTGATGCGCGGGTACTGGATATGTGTGAGTTTGGGGTGGATAGCTTTGTGAGCATGACTGCGTTCAAGGTGTGTTTGGCGGTGCTACATCGAGCGATGTTCTGATCACACTTTTTAAAAAAGACACCGAAATCGACGCCGGGACATAAACCGATGATGCATTTCGCTTCTGAACTATTCGATTCGCATCCTCGCTATATACAGCTCAAGTCACTGCTGCTGGACATGTTCAACGGTGAAGTGGTCGAGTCGGTCTACCTTTCTGGACTGGGACATGTGATCAGCGTGGCTGTGGGACCTTTGCCGCCAAATCAGTCGACCACAGTCGGGGGAGCGGGACTGGATGATCCGAAGCAACTCCCCAAGGTCCACGTGCGGACGTACACCACCAAGCTCGTGTCCTCGGGAACGCGCGTGCCACGTGTGGAGCTGACGGAAATGGGACCTCGTCTCGATCTTTCATTACGGCGATGGCAAGAAGCAGATCCGGACATGTGGAAGGCGGCGATGAGGCGCCCCAAGATGAAGAAGCAGGACGTAGAAAAAGGGTTGGGGAAGCGGAAGAAGAACATCGAGGTCGACGAGATGGGTGATATGCGAGGACGGGTGCATGTGGGCAAGCAAGATTTAGGCAAGCTGCAGACGAGAAAGATGAAGGGGTTGAAATCGCGAGGAGGTGATTCTGATTCTGATGCGCATGAGGAGGACGAGGACGAGCCACGTCGAAAGCGTCCCAAGTTGTGATGATTACATAATCAAAATCCTCCACGTTTGATCCCATGAAAATTCTTCGTGCGAGAGTCGCATTGTTGACGAGCTCTCCACAAAAACTAACCAAGGACGTCCTCGTCCCCGTCGTACAGCTCCTCCAGCTTCGACGAGCGAATATTCGATCATGACTACACGTTTGCCTTCAGGTGTGTACTCTATTTTTCTATTCAGTTTTCGTTCACCGACCCCACATCACAGTGGGTACTGCCCTCCCATCTGCTACATCTCCGTGAGTGTCAAGTTCCTTGTCAACATGTCTGGAATTCAGTGTTGCTAGATCACCAACGCCTACCTCGGCGAGCCAGGCTACCTCTACTGCCCCTACTTCATCGGCACCCCCGACCACCACGAATGGCGTGACGTCCAACCCGCTGTCCTCCTCTCCCACGACGACGACTTCTTCTTCAGCGACATCGGCGCAGTCGTCAATCTCCACGGGATCGAGCAGCACTGCTTCATTGACCACTCCCCAGGTCGACTCATCTTCAACCCCGGTCGTGGGCCCCGCCACCTCGATCGTCATCACTACCTCGACACCTACATCCCCAAGTCGCCCGACGTCCTCCAACTCGTACGTATCTTATCATTCTTTTGACATGGGCACAGCCCGCCCTTTCTCCTGTTGTTTCATCTTGATGCTGGCCATCTCAACTCAACTCGCTTATGCCCTAGGTTCTTTACCAACAAAGGCGCAGTCGCGGGTGTCTTCTCTGTGGTTGGCTTGATCATCCTTGCGCTCGCCGTCGCACTCATAGTCAATGCCGTTCGACGGCGTCGCGCCCAGAAATTCGACAGAGATGTGGCAGAAGCAGCTGCCGAAGCAGTGGCCTCGCCCCGTTCACCCTTTGACGATTATAATGGCAGCAACGGCGGCGGCGGCGGTGGCGGCGGCTATGGCTATTCGGATAATAGCCATGGCACGTACCAACTCCCTCCCCTCTCACCTCAACAGCATGCTTACGGCATGAGCGAGATGTCCCAGTATGATCCGTACGCCCCTGGTGCGGTCTCTCTTGCAGCATCTGCCGTCGGTCGTTCGAGGAGTAGGAAAGATAGCGAACCTGGTACCCCGGGCATTGCAGGCGTCGGTGCTGGAACGCTTGCACGCGAGCCCAGCAAGCGTGCCCCGTATCACGCCTTTGCTGGACCCGGCCCACAACTGCACGAACTCCAACGAGGCAATGGAACGTTCCGGAGCGGACGCGGAAACCAAGATATCTTTGAAGCGGCCGGTCTCGCAGCCACCGGTGCAGCTGCAAGCAACAACCTCGGAAACAACGCCAGTGGCGCCTACGTTACCCGTCAACCCTCGGAAGCCACGCAGAATACCCTGAGTGGACGATCCCAGTTTGGATCGATGAGCAGCGGTGGTCATCACCCGACGCCGCTGCAACCTGGATACCCCGTCGACTCGTACTATCCCCAACGTAGTGATACGCTGTCTCCGGATCCGTTTGCTGTATACCCGCCAGTCTTGTCTGCGCCGTCGAACGCACTTCCGAACCCGCACGATGTATCAGCGCCTTTACCCTCGCCTCCTGAAGATCATGAGGACCTTGTCGATCCGGGCTCGCCGACTGCACTGCGTTCTGACGAGCAGCGGATGAGCTACCAGGACAATACCGATTATAGTCGGGGAAACCGTATTTTGAGGGTACGTCCGATGTCTGTTGCCAGGCTTTCTTTTTCACTCACGTTTGTTAGGTCGCCAACGAGTGAAGTCCTGCCAAATATGTGGACGATGGACATGATTCATGATCGAATTCAATTAGTGCTCGTTTTTTCCTCCTTTTAATCCCCAACGCTCCTTTCTATTGTTTCATATTCCCACTCGAGTCGTACATGCGCGCGCGTTGATACCCCATCTCGTTCCGTATGTGTCTTCCTGGTCGTTCGTTTGGTGTTCAGTACCCAGTCACATCTGGATGAGGGCCGAGATCGAGGATAGGGTCTCTCGTTGGCCTTACTCCTTGCTTCTTTCCTTGCTCCTATGTTCCCTTGCGTCCTCACCTCATTTCTTTATTCCTATGTGACTCTGATTCTATTTATTTATTACGAACGAACGAACGAACGTCCCGCGCGAGTGTAATTTTTTTCGTCCTTAATCACAAGTCTCTCCCTTTCCTCCTCTTTCTTTGCTTGTTGTGGTTGATATCGATCTCAGAGGGTGTTGTTCTGGTCCTTTCCGGGCCTGCTCTACACTACTGCTAGGGTATCTAGTGACGAAAATTCAAGGACTTGTTTGCCAGCTTCTATACCGGCGGGCATGTTGTAGGATTTCAGGTAGCTACGGAATGTCCGTCACGGAAAACTATATACTCTTGAGAACATACCTACTCCATACCGTAGTGGACGATCGGAGGTGCAGGATCCTGAAAGTCCTTCTCTGTCAACAGCTGACCACGGAGTATGCTGCCCATGTGTGACTTGGCGAACGGCATACCCCTGTTCCGGATGGCGAGCAACATCATCACGAACGGCAGTGGTGACTGGTCAAAGGTGAGCTCTATCTCTGGTTCGAACGACCCTGGGGGGTTGAACCAGTTGCGGAGCACGGGCGTCTTTTCGTCCGGCAAGGCCTCGGTGTGCACGTCGAGAAATCGGCAGAGCCGGACATGGGAGGCGTAGTCTCGGAGATACAGCTGTCCAGCGAACACGTTCAGCTGGTCGATCAGCGCCCAAGGGGGTGTCCAGCCAGAGGGAACAGGGGGCACGGCATACAGTTTGAGATCGTCGGACGGCGTCATCCGTCGGGTCGTGCGAGGGGCGTAGAGATGGAGGTGAACGTGGTCGCTGAGCCTGATGTAGGGCATCAAGCGATCCGCTTCGAACGGGCTCAGAAGCACGAGCACGTCATTCCCCTCCATGTTTCCGGAAAGGACCCACTGCACGGGACGCAAGTACTGGTCCACCCTTGCTTGAAACGAGCCGCTTTCGACGATGGTATGACAAAAGTCGGCGGTGGCGAGAATATATGGGCTCCAGACGCGCGGTTCGCCCGTGGCTGCCGCAGAACTATGGACAAGGGTGGTGAAGACGGGACGGAATGCCGTGCTATACGGTTCCAAACAAAGGACGCCCGTCCGGACGAACGCTACGACATCGGGATGAAGGGAATGTGCTGCTGGTGTTGGGTTGGGTGGCTGCACCGTCTGCCGCTCTCGCTCGATCTCGCGGGATACCTCTCTTTCTTGTTCTTCGTCCAAGCATGCATTTGGAAGCGACGAGATGCCGAGGCTTTTGCAACGCTGGCGAATGTCTATATCCAGCGCCAATGAAGGTGTCGTGTGTGGATGGGTGCGTGGCGCATAGAGTTCGGCGAGCGACTTGATTTCTGGCTGCAGCCAAGACGTCGCCAATTGTTCTGACGTACGTTCATCGCGAAGGAATCGAGAAAGCGCTTCGTGGCGGGATTTGTGGCTCATGCCTTGTTGCGCCCAATGAGGGGCCCATCGTTGGATATCGCTCCATGTCTCTCGTATAGCCCAGTGTAAGATGTTGGTGGTGGTAGGTATGGCTTGGGAATCGTTGGCACTCAACGATCGGATTCTGCAATCGACCTCGGGAGGTACAAAAAACATCACGCTGTGACCACGGCCAAGCTTCCGCATGCGCATGCAACCTATCGATCAGAATGACTCGACGCTCGCTGATTAAATGACGGTGTGAGAGACATACCTTGGGCCAAACGGTCCTTTGTCACCTTGGTACCGAGCGTGACAGCAGCCCGGAAACCATGAGGGAACTTGATGTCGGTACCCCTCGTGTGCACGTCGTCCAGATAAGTCACACATCGGTCTAGGTGCTGAGCGAGCGGCGACGATAACAGGGGCCGCACGGAACCATCTCTTGTGAGTATCACCAACACGTCCTCTTCATTGAAATAGATGGCGCCGGCGGTATCAGATACAGGCGTCAAGTCTAGCCATGTTTCTGCGAGCGCGCGGTTTGAAAGGTCGAGCACTTGTGCACCAACGTCCAGTAGAACGCGAATTTTGGGCACCTGGGCGACTATAGTCCCAAGTAAATCGCGTGTACTCCATCGTTCCCCATTCTCATGCGCTGTGACTATATGGTGATTGTTGTCCACGTGGAGGATGTTGGCGAGAACCCTGGCGTTGGTGCCTGTCTGATGCAAATAGTCCGGGTCGTCCTGATGAATGGAAGTGGGCAACAGATACTGAGCGTCGTTAGTACCCGAAAACCCTGTAACTCAGTCAACCCAACGAGCTCCACATGTATCAACCAAGGGACACTCACCAGTCACAAGGTGGTTCCTCTGCTCCGCTATATCCCAACTCGAGCCCGATAGCTTCCAGGGATACTCCTTCGCGTGCTTCGGGAATACAACCTTGGACAGATAGAAATCGATTGCGCCCTGGTTCCGGGAGAAAAGTGGGAAAATGTACTGCTCCCATTGTGTCGACGATCGGATGTTGATGGAGCTCAGATCTAGAAGCGCGTCCGGCGACGTCCCGCAAACGCAGTCTTCGAGCCAGATTGCGTAATCAGAGAGCGGGTCATCTTGCTCCAACAAGATTTCGAATGCGATTCTGAGTTGCTCCTCGCTTAGACCGCCATAGTAGTAAGATAGACATGTAAGCACGATGGTGAGGTCCGGGTGGCCGAACTCTGCCCTCGCGGCTGGCACGTCTTTCGCTCGATAAGGGACGGCAAGCATAGTGCGGGAGGGGTCGAGACCATAATCCACACGCCATCTGCGCCCTGTGAGAGCAAACAGAAGAATGTTTTCGGCCAAAAGACCTCGAAGAAGAAGTAGCGCATCCCAGCTGGTTGTATCGCGAGCGTACTCTTCCACGATCCTCGTTGTTTCTGGAAGTATATCCTTGAGAGATATGAAATCGTAAATCGCGTCTTGAAGTCGTTGTGGAAGGAATTGAATGCCGAGATCGACGACACGCCCACGCACGACCTCCTCGGCTATCAATGGTATAAATTGTTTCTCGCTCTCAGCCTGGACTATATGCATGCGAGGGAACGACCCGAATGCACCAGGCACTGAATCACACTGTATTCCGTGCGGAAGCAATGTTGAATGAGTAGATGCGTGTCGATTCACGAGCCTGAGTACTCGTTGGGTGATAGCCCATCGTCCAGGGAAGCCTTCCAGGTGCTGTGGGTGGCCAATGGTGTAGATCATTTGGAATCGGGGATGAAGGATCTCATCGCTCTCATCGAGGATATCTCGAGCATGAAGGCAGAAGTAGCTCTGAAGCTCTTTGACGGCCCGCGAAATTTTCCTGTGGTCGGATTCTAGTTGGAATTTCGAATGGTCCTCTTTGATGTCCCTATTCTTAGTCAATTTCTTAGTGTAAACCCACCCCTTCATGAACCCAAGCACCGTTGCTACATAGGTATTTTCAGTGAGCTGTGAAGAAGTTCCATAACTGTCAGTCACTTCATGACCGCCACCAGTTCAGGCAGGATGCTCACCGAGCTTAGCAACCGCTCTGTTAACAATTGCTCGTAGTCCCATTTCTGCACTACAGACGACGGATTGGCTCTTATATTGGCGCAGACAGCCCGGTCGACGCAGTTAAGCTTGAGGGTCAAAACGTCCTCCGGTGTCATTACAAGGACACCACGCTTGTTCATAATCTCTCGTATGGTCGTGACAATGGGTTGGGGACTAGAGCGAGATAGGCTGAAGTGGTGTATTGACATCCCGACCAGGCCACCTAGACGGTTAGCTAGGAGTTGGAGCATCTGTGCTTTCAATGCCTTTGGAACGATAACGCGGACGAGCTGATGAGTATTGGCGAGAGCGGCAGCGCAGATAGGGATGATCACAGACGACTTCCCTTCTCCCATGTTGACTTGGATGACAGTGTTCTTCGTCGAGCGGGGATCCATCATCTCCTTTGCAACGTCCACCTGGACGCGACGGATGAGAAAGTTTCCCTGCAGCTGTGATCATGGCCAGGAAATGAGTTTCGGGGAACACGAGGATTAGCAAGGACAGAGTGCGTACCTGGATTAACAACCAGTCAGGGTGTTCTGCGGCGATCCACCCGTCACCTCCCTCGTTCTCTAACTCCCTGAACAACTCTTCTTCGAGGTTTTGCACTGAAAATTGGAGCAATCTTCGTGCTCGCTGGACCTCCAAAGCAAGCAGAGCCAGTAAAATCAAACACTTCTTCCAATTTCCTGGGAGCTTGATAGGCGAGGTAGATGCGAGACATCGGAAAAGAATATATGGTGTAGCACGTGGCCATTGACCACCTCGATCGAGAAGCTGTTCGATTTGCGTTCTTGGCCCCAGTGCCTTCTTGGCAAGCTCCATACCCTCCGTATAGACTGACTGACATAGCACGTAGTGCTCCACGAG
>JBBPJP010000200.1:0-38651 GCA_038088775.1 Boletus barrowsii
TGGCGGAGTCATGGGCTTGCAGGATGGTCTCAAAATTGAAGGTCAGGCCGTTCCAGAGCGTAAATTCACCACTCGTCGAGCCGGTCAGAACACGTCTTCCCTCGGGCGTCCACTAGAAAACAAAACAAGGACGATCGATGAGGTGTGTACGGATGCGACGTGAATGGTACAACGGACCGTCACGACATTGACTGGACAACGAATTTTGTTGGTCGAGGTGTGGATGAACTTGGTGCACAGCGACGTCGATGCATTGCCTGGGTAGGCGACGGGAGGGAGGAGCTAATAATGATCATTCGTTCAGCCACACGATCGTATCGGTTGAGAGTGATCCCTACGTCAACTATGTAAGGTGGTGCAGGTCTGATATAAGGTACATATGTCGGATTGGGGCGGTGTTTCCGCAACTGGGAAGAGCACCAGAGACGAGTCAAGCGAAATCATAATCATATGAAAAGGAATACATACCAGCGCCCATCTGCCCATCCCACCGTTGAAATCGACCGTCCGACGGGGTCTGGTTTTCTTGACTGCTTTTCCGTCCGCTAATTGGCGCGCCGCGGCCAGTTCTTGTTCGAGAACTTTTGCATCATCTACTGGAGGTGGTTGTGGACCGGTTAGATAGCGTTTTGGTGTCCATTCCAGGGTTGGATCCGACGGTCGGGGTAGTGAACTTGGTGGGAGAAGAACTGGGACACCAGCATGCGACATTGTTCGGCGGGCTTGTCGTAGCGTATCTTGCGTACGTTACTAGCCATTGTGTACATCTATTTGCATTCTACCTAACCAGAAAACAAGAAACGACAACTCAACTCAAAGGTGCACGGCAAAACGTCCCCACAGCGTTCCTTCACGAGCGCATCATTGGCCAAGAGCCCTCCAAACTTCGACATAAAAGCCAGCCAGTCCAGCCGCTTCAGGCACTCTCCGGGACGTGGCCCAGGTGCATTCACATCAACACTCTGGTTGAACCCACTGATATGCCTCTCACGTATTTGCTGTATCTTTGCTTCTGGTAGCATCCCGTACTCCTCGTTTGTCATGTCCTCGAACATGCACGTGGATATCGCATCTAACACATCCCCACATGTGATACCAAGCCCGACGATTTTTGCATTCGCCTGGATCGTCCATGGAAACGTACGTGATATGATGCGGATGTATGTCAAGCGAGGATGTGTCGCTGGCGCGTTCCAAGCTTCCTCCCAGGATTGTGATTGTGGGAACGAAAGGTTGGTTCGGTTGGGATAGAGGCACATGTCCCACTGGAGATGACTGGGTGCCGATACGAGAAGTGGGTTGAGTTTAATGTTGGCTCCAACCACCTGTGTCAAGAATGGATCCAGGACAGGTCCGTCTGTATGAAGGGGGTACATCAGGAGGCGTGTGGTGTGTACTTGGTTCGCCTAGGACGTACAGTGTGGTCCTGCAGCAAAGGGATCCAGTCGTAGATCCCATGGAAACAGATAGAAAAAGTACTCCTCGGCATTCCATGAAAGGGCTAGAGCATCTTCACGCCAGAGAATGGGCCTTGGTTCGAAAGAAAAAAGTTCTTCTGAGGCATCTGAGGCATCTGAGGCATCGTCCTGTAGGGTCGTAGAATTTGCTTTTTGCTTTTTAGACTCGTCGTCAAGAACTTTGGTTTGGGCAGGCCATGGACTGAACTCGTCATCCAGATCGTCGGGAAAATCCACCAGAGCAGAGGCAGGCGAGGTCGGACTCGATTCAAAAGTGACTTCACTGGAATGTTGAGGGTCCTGTAGGGCCGAAACTTCTTCCTTCACTGGAATCAGTCGTAACATCAAATCAAATGACAACTCAGACGGACCTGCCCTCTGGTCGTTGTCGATGATGTGCCGATCACTATTGGAGCCGAATCTTCGAACGAAACGAACTTTCGGTTTCGTAAATATACCACACCTGTAGAAATGGGTTTCGGTTGGAATCAGAGGGTGATACACCCACCTTCCTTACAGATTATATCGTATTTTTGAGATACCAATGTCTCAAGTCGACCTTCTTGCCCAAAGTCCTCCGGTTGAAGTAGTTTCTGTGGTTCGCAAAGGTGAGGACTTTACGTTGGATGAGGTCCATAATAAACCTTTTCAAGCATGGTAGTCCAAACATCGTCATGAGTAATCGCAGTATGGGCAGAAGGCTCCTGGATGACGAAATTGAGCACTGATCTCGCTTTGATCCAACATCGACGGACCTTGTTCAACAAATATTGATTGATGATGTCAGATGGATGAAAGGCCTGTCGATGCTTTGGTGATCAATGGACCTTCGAAAATAGCTAGTCCGGCACTAACCTGCGACGCTTCTGGCATACGGTGAATAACGACATGTTCACCAACTGCTAGTGCGCCTTTATTCTGGATCTCATTTCGGGCATCCTCGAGCGCGGAACCAGCAACTGTTTCATCTTGCGTGCCACTTCCAGAAGGCTGGGTAGCCTTGCCAGTGGACAGACCACCAAACATATAGGCCAGCCAAGGGTCTCCCGGAACCACACCAGAAGACCTCGCGGGATTTGATCGCGTGGAAGGGGCATCCGCTTTGACACTGATCCATTTTGTACCGAACACCCCGGTTCGGAGTGCGACTTTGAATCCACGGATGAACACAGCCTGATTTGGGAACTCGTAGTGTTCCATAGGCCCAACGCGCCAATCCAGAGCGCGCGTCGTGTCCCACGTGTAAGTGGCAGCGACACTCTCTCCTCCAGCCTGAGAGATCCTGAATTGTGCAGGATACTCCGCGGTCCCTGAGGTCTTCTCGAATGCTGCCAAAGACCATGAGTTTGCTTTATAGAATCCCGTGATCAAATACAGGGAGTCATTGCCAATGATCTGGCCAACCTTCTCCTCGGCGAAACGGTACCAATCAGCTCCATGTTGTGTGGCAACTTCTAGGAAGCGATGGTGATTGCGTAGGTCGTGGCGCTGAGCTCCTTCCGGCAGGATGAGCAACGCGCCTTCACTCGAAGACAAGTTAAATTCGTACTCCAGTCCAGGTGGTCGGGTACTGGATGCCGATTGTCAGTAACATGAGACGATGTCATCTTCGCGGGAATCGGGTTACACACTTCGATGAGCTGCCTGCGGGTCGCTCGACAGTTCTAACATTTTTAACTGAAGAGTTTGCGAGGATACGACCAGGGTTCTCTGCGTTAACGACGGTTCGGATGTCCATATCACTCAATTGGATAGGCTCGAAATTGTCGGGAACGCCCGTGGCTCGATGGAAAGGATGATCCTGTGGCAGGCAAATGTTGAAAAAGACATCGAAGCAGCCATCCTCTGGGATGACGACGCCGACATCTCCGATTCTGAGACCGTCCCGTCGATAGGCCAAGAGTTGTTGACTTGGCTCCGGCGTCCACAAAGGATAACCACGAGGAGATAACAGATGTCTCGCATAGACGTCCTGAGGGGATTTAGGCATGTGGGAGATGGCGTCTCAAGGGAAGTTGTCGATCAAGAGGACTGGGTCTGAGATGCTGTGGGATGGTAGCACACGTAAGAGAACGAATTTGACGCCCATGTCAGCACTTGACCACGGGTTTTCTATCTTTGTTAGACGGTGTTCAATTAATGTACTAATCGGATTCGGACTTACTTTGCCGCGTGTTTCTTGAAGCTTGAAGGATCGGCTCCATGCAGACTTCACAAGACAATTGAACCACCTGTGACCTTGATCCGCTTCCGAGTCATAATCTTTGGCAGTGGTGCAGTACTGTTTACGGGAGTTTGGTCATGTGGCAGTGCAGAAGTTGAGTGGCTTTGCTCTGTTCTCTGGTGGGGCATTGTCCACAAATAATGGCGGAATATCGAGTCACAAAGGCAACGTACAAGCGGGCGGAGTGGAGGATATTTAAGTGGGACCCACCTCGGAAATTCCCTCTATTGTTCTCTTTTCTCTACCACAACCATCTCTCTTTCTCAAACATTACTACTCGCAACACTTGAACACACACGATGGCGCGCACCAAGGTACTGCTTCCACTGTCTCTCTCTTCTTTATTCTATTCTCGAAATGAATGAGATTATTGCTGGACGTGCCGGTGTTGATGCTTTGGTCAACGTTCGGGAACATGATGATGGTTCCGCGACAGGGGTGTGACGCAACGTCACGCGCTCTACAAACGCGGCACCGAGGATCCGACCAATCATCTTCGCCACCACTCTTGTCAACCCTCCTATATGATTCCCAATGTATTTCTTCCAGACACTCACCTCTACTTTGGAATTATAGCAAACTGCTCGCAAGACCACCGGTGGCAAGCAACCAAAGAAACAACTCCAACTTGCCACCAAGCGTACCGCCAAAACGACAGTAAGTGACCACGCTAGACTATCCTGGATCGTTTACCCACTCGATCTCAGCAGAAGACCCCTGTTACCGGTGGTGTGAAGAAGCCACACAGGTTCCGCCCGGGCACGGTCGCGCTGCGTGAAATCAGAAGGTACCAAAAGTCCACCGAGCTCTTGATCCGCAAGCTGCCTTTCCAGAGGCTCGTCCGAGAAATTGCTCAGGACTTCAAGGTCCGTTTGTCTTTCATCCTTTCGTCGTCATGTCTCTCACCTTATTGTCATGTCCAGACCGATCTTCGTTTCCAGTCCTCGGCTGTGATGGCGCTTCAGGAGGCCAGCGAGGGTAAGCTTGACCATTGTTATGCACTCGGACGATGACTGACGATTTGCATCTAGCATACCTCGTCTCTCTCTTCGAGGACACCAACTTGGCTGCCATCCACGCGAAGCGCGTCACGATGTACGTTGCACATACCTCTTGTTTATCCTCGTTGTTCACACCTCGCAGTCAACCAAAGGATTTGTCTCTTGCTCGTCGCCTCCGCGGTGAACGCTCTTAAACTACGAGTTTACTCAACGATGCAGACTGCTAGCGCTCAACCTTTATCTTTTCTATATAGTTCTTTTTTTTTGTAGGATATCTTTCGTGAACCCCTCTATCATTTTTCTATCATGTCATGCAGGGAACGGCACACAGTATGCGAATGTCAGTCGTATGAAAACACGTTGATCAGATAAGCCAGTGGGATGCTAAAAACAACAAAAAAGTGATAAAAGAACACTCAGCACTGAACACGAATAAGGTGACAAATAATGTGGTATGACGCGAATCAAATCCAAGCATCAACAGTTTCATGAAATAATATCCTTCATTCTCGATACCTACTCGTCGTCGTCGTCGTCATCCGAAGCCGAGCGTACCGTCACCGATCGCGGGGAAGGTTGCCGGCTATGAGCAGGCCTGCTCCGGCTCCGGCTATGGCTATGGTGACGCGTTGGATTCTCCAGGCGACGCTGCTGCTCGCGCAGCTCTTCCGCCGTCAACGCATATGTCGGAAGACATTTCAGCTCAAACGTGCACGGCAACACGTCCCCACAATGCTCCTTGACAAACGCATCGCTAGGGACAAGCCCTCCGAATCGCGACGCAGAGCCCAACCAGTCTAGTCGCTTGAGACCCTCGCCGAGACGTCCCCCAGGCGCGTTCGAGTCCGTAGACCGGTTGAACCGGTAACTCTCCCATATCTGTCGTTTCCTTGTCGGCGGTAGGGATTCGTATTCCTTCTTGGCCACGTCTCCGTACATGTACATGGAAACCGCATCCAACACCTCGCCACACGTGACGCCTAGCTTGGGGTTCTGGGCGCGTACTTGGATCATCCATGGGAACGGTCGGGAGATGATGCGGATGTGGGTCATACGCGGGTGTGTCGCGGGCGCGTTCCGTCCTTTTACCCAGGATCGCTGGGATTCTGTCGTCCGATAGCAGTTGCTGGTGTGGAAGAGCATGTTCCATCGGAGATAGTCATCTTGTGTGTCGGGTGGCGGCGCGAGAAGCGGGTTGAGTTTGATAGCAGCTCCAACAATTTTTGCCAAGAATGGCTCCAAGACGGGCCCATCTGGACGACTGGATTAGCGAACCAGACGACCAAGGTTCGCGATGGGTACGACGTACAGTGTGGTCCTTCAGCAAAGAGATCCATGCGATCAGCATTATTCGTCCACCGGAACGCCGCTTGAGCTGTGTCTCCTGGGTTTCCGGGAATTTTGATGGGCGGCGGTTGTTGAGTCGGATGCTGCCAAGGCGGATATCCGGCATACGCCGGGTGTGGTGACATTCCTGGAGGCATAGGCCACGCTGCTGCCGCGGGCGTAAAAGGACCCATAGCGGGTGTAACCATTTGGGGCCACATAGTACCAGGGAGAGGTTGGTTGAAAGCATTGTACGCGGTTGGCGGATGCAGACCAGGCCACTGGGGAGGGGGCATCGCGTTAGGAGGCATCGCGTTCGGAGGTGGCATCGGTTGGGGCGGCGCCCACGGCGTGCCCTGCAACGACGTTGGGTATCCTGTAAAGTCGGCGGAAACCTGAATGGCAGGCATTACTTGTGGCCCACCAAATGGCGCCTGTGGCATTGCGGGAGAAACAGGGAGGGCGGACGGCGCAGGGTAGTATGAACCCGGCGGCTCGGAACGTGCCTGAGAAGCGGGTGTACCATGGAGACTAGGCATTGATGGGATGAACGGGGTCGTGTTATATGGTGTGGGAGGATAGTATGGGTAGTTCATCGGAGTTTGTGGTTGGGCCCACGATGGAGCGTCTCGATGATCTAGTGTGGGGACGGGAGGAGGATGGACTACGCTATCGGGGGATGGTAAGGGGGGAATGAAGGGGGTGTTGGCCCCCGAAGGGTTGTCGTATAGCATGCTTGATATACAAGGATATATATGTGTGGTTCAGGTCGTTACACTGCAAAACCTATAGGTGGCGTAAGGTGATCAAATTGGTTGCGAAATCATGAGCTTGAAAGGTACACACGGAAAGACAGGGTGCGTCTGGATTGATTACAGAACAGATTGTGACTCGTACAAGTGAATGGTGGCGTGACGCGACAACGAGAAAAGGTAGCCAGCTAGGGGTTCTGAAAGGGTCCGGATCACACCCTGACGGCTACCGCGATCAGATGGTGTTCTCGATGTCAATTCTCAGAGGATTCATGCAGGTCGTGGCAGTTCGGTTCACTGCAAAAAAAAAGCTCTGAACGACCCGCAACTCCACGCCCACTTGGGCCGAACTGTCAGCCTAGGCATGAAACAGACACGGAATGGTATACCTAATCAGTAGATCCACAGGTAGTGGAGTAGAGTCACAGATGATCGGACAGAAACTTTGAGGAGACGTGGGGAGATGGGAAGAAGGTTACGGCCTCGTCAGTTCGTGAGGCGCTGTCTCAATTGGGCAGAGTAATCGATGGCTGTGCATCCAACTGCTCACTTGCTGTGGATCCTACTATCAGCTCCAAAAAACTTTTTTGTACGTCGCAGCTAGGCAAGCTCGACTGCGGGACAAAATCGCACTCGGAAGCACAATAACCTCCTAGTATACCGTCCTTTTCGGCTCAGGCATCGCCGTCTCGTACTTGGTGAGTGTCATGAGTCATGACAAACTGAGAGAATTGCTTATAAACCTGCTCAAGAATCAGGGCGACCTCGGAGCGTCTGATTCAAACGTCCGAAGAGTCGGAGTTTCCTGTCTGTCTGTCTGCGTGCCCTGCATCACAAGCTATCTTGGATCGTAAAAGTGCCTCGCACTGTATCCCGGGAGACGTCCTGCAATCCAAAATCTAGTAACTTCTCTTCTCTCCCCAGAAATCGCCGGCTTTTGGATCGTTTCTTAGTATCACACGAAAGAAAGTTTAGGCTGAGGCCTTGGATTCTCTGCTATGATCATTGAGAGTGAAACCTGCCACCAGGATGGCTTTATTTGCATTACGATGTAAATCAAGACACACACACTTCCTCCGACAAGCCAGTCGCACTCGGGTGCCAGGTCCCGACTTGAACCTCAAGCGAGGAAGTCCACAATCCACGCTCGGGAATCATTATGTTGCGGTCAGTTCCTCGAAATGTTTTCAGCCTGGCCAATGGGCAGACCATCTTATGTAGCTATCGGTTGCTTTAATTGGTACGTCCATCATGATAGTCCTCGCTTATATTGCACTCAATTCGCCGTCCCGGTCATGCCCACACACCGCCTCACCGCAAATTGTTGTGATATTATTGGTCAGTTTCTTACCAAGGCACCGATGTCTCGTTAGCTCTCTGTGGTGGCGAGTGTTTCATTCTATGTTGCCTCCTGAGCCCCTACGGAGAGAATGAGGCCAGGTTGCCCCGCAGCGTCGGAGGGAAATAAAGTACCGATGGGCGGTGACCATATCCGTATCCAGCTAGTAACAATGCTCGTAAGTTTGCACACCTGATTCTTTTACTCGTTGCCTTGCGGTGACGGGATGGTAGGTAGGTACCCCGACCTCTTCGCACTGGCCATTCGTTCGAGGCAGACGGGCTGTGTGCAGGGGAGAGGAGAAGAAGGTCTCCGTGCTGTATAAAAAGACAATAGCAAGATAGCTCACTATCAACCAATAACCATCCCATTGCCTCTCGAACACTTCAATTCATCTACTCTGCCATCAAAAGATGTACATCTGCTTCTCTACCCTTCTCCCCGTCGCTGCTCTCGTTGCAGTCCGCTGCCGCAGCGCCCAGCGTGCTTGAAGCCCGCGATTGTTCCTCTTCCTGCAACACTGGCAATATACAATGTTGCCGGAGTCCCGAGACTGTGAGACCTCACCGCTCCGCACGCTGTCACATTTACGCTAACCACAGTCTACGCCGCAGTCGACCCCCATGACGCTCAGTCAGCCCGGTGGACACCTCAGGGCCGTCATTCCCGTCATCGACGGTCTCATTGGGCTCGGCAGCAGCCTGATTACGGTCTCGGTGTAGAAAGCAGTGCTACATACACCCAGCAGCCCGTCTGCTGCACTAACGATTTCTTCGTAGACTAAACTTCCTTCCCTGAGCCCACAACCGAGGGGCGAACGTTACTGATCTCCCTCCTCTGTAACATAGAATGGATTGATCAACCTCAACCCGTAAACTACTCAAAGCTGCAAGACAGCGCAAGTCGTCATTTGTAACAGCTCTCGAAATGTTTTATGGTTTGAGTAAAGCTTATACACTGTGTTTAGCTTATAAAGGGATCTGATTGAGTGAATGAATCACTTATCAGAAAATGCGTCTGAAAGAAAATAAATCTCTCCGAGAGAAAATTGGCTCGGGTCAGCTTCTCCAAATATATCACATTTGCGAGAACACAAAGTTTCAGCACAAGAAAGATCGGTCACAAAATTAACGTGCCGGCGTCAAGCGCAGAACGCGCCGGATTGGGGGAGTAAACGTCGGTGCCTATGACAATGACCCCTTGCTTTCCATGCGATGTATCCCGGCGGGTTATGTCCTGTACTCCCATACGTTGACATCGATAGTTCTCTGCTCCGAGAGCCTTGGACCTCTTGTTGTAACTGACATCTTATTCCATCTCGATATGCGGTTGTGGTATATCTCCGACTTGAATACCTAACCTTGACTGATGTTGACAAATTTCTCTTCATGCTGAATTTGTCCTCGTCGATGGTACACTGGCGAACACCTAGGATGCGAATCCGTACAACGCGCCTCATCTCTCTGATCATATACGTGATTTTGACAACATGTGGTCGAGCGAGTCGTTGCAAGTAGTTTGTTCCTCGAGAATAGTCGCGAAGGTGACGTGAATGATCAGAACGACGGTTAGCGATATCATCTAGTCTGACGTTGCATGCCCCGGACGTTTTTTCTTACAGATGCTGGAAGGCCTGTAGAGATTGTAAATTATATCGCATAGCAACTATCAAGTAACAAGCGACAAACACGGTGAGGTTATTAATCCCTAGAAGAGCGACCAAAAGAAAAACATGCAGATATTACAATAAGCGCACGCTATAAATCTTGTCTAGTCCCGGATCGGGATAACCGGCTCGGGTCAGGGTGTGGACCAGCCAGTGAAAACTGAGGGGGTTACGGTGATTGCACAGCAGATGCATATACAAACCAAGACACAAGATATATGCACAGCACTCCGATTATTAATCACGAGGCTAGGTTCATCACGAAGATGTTGGGCGCTTTGAATCCAAGACGAGAGGTGGTATAATGATCCTTCTTCGTCAGTCCTTCAAAGTATATCTTGTCCCTAAGCCAGTCTGCAAAGGCAGAATATAAACCCATGCATGGTGTTCAGACTGTACGTGACACTTACCAACTCGCTTGTACCGGTTAGGTTGCGGGGTATTATAGTACATCGCACCGGGCCAGCCTCCGCTTGCCTGATTGTTCTGAGCAACACGTTTGACCTGTTCTTGCAATCGCGCTGGAAGAGAAGAAAATTCTCCTTCCGTAATGAAATTCTCGGTATACCTAGTTCCGCGGAATCAAATCGTCAGCAGATCTGTGATGGGCGGTGGAAGCGTTCGAGAAACGGACTCTTTCCATATCGTGCCGCAGACATCTCCTGTGGTGACGCCTCGATCATTATGAACGATCGTGCACCATGGGCTGAGTTCGGTGATAATGATGAGGTCCGTGACACGCGGTAGTGTGGCGGGTTCGTCCTTGGCAGTGAAGGGGATATCACGATCTCTAGCCTCGTTGTTGAATCCTCCCGTCGAACCTGATCCTGAAATTGAGTATACAGCTAACTGTATCGACCAAATCCATCGCACCAGTGACGAGATTGAATATGAGGTGGAAACCGGGATCTGTGCCATGGAGAATAGGGTGCAATTGGAGCTCAGTGTTGAGGAGGTAGAGATCGGTCTGAGATAGCACTGGACCGTCTAATCCAAGGGATAAGTCAGGAAGACGTTTCAAGAAACATGCTGTACTACTCACAGCTCGCACCAGCAGCCCATTTATTCACGGCCGAGTCACCCATGTCTCTGTGGCGTTGGCTGAAGGACTACGTTCAGAGGAATGAAGAAGCTCTGTGAGCAGTGTCAGACGAACTGTCGAGGGGAGATGATGAAGGAACGCACGAAGAGAACGAACAGCAATTTATGTACGATCGGAAGCTGTGACAGTGTGACCCAGATTAGATTACATGGATCTGAGTCATCCCACAGCCCTGTACCTCCTGCCACACAGTCTGACTTTGCAGCTATAGCGCATCATGGCTCCTAAAGGCGGTAACGCAAAGAAAGAGAGCGGTCGTGCTAAAAAGGCGGAGAACGAAACCAAGAAACAAGAGGCGGCGGCGGCTGGAAAGGTACCACGATTACCACTGCTCAGCTAGAACTGCTTAATCCTTTATGATCTCAGGAACGCAAGGAAGCTGAGGAATGGGCCCAAGGTGCCAAAACAAAAAAGGGAAAGGAGGAACGGGAAGTGAAGCGTCGCGAGGAATTGGCGCGCAAAGCCGAGAACGCGCGTTTGCTTGCAGAGGAAGAGGCAGCCGCGCCATCACAGGTCAAGACAGCACCCAAGGCTGGGGCCAAGAAGGCTGTAAAGGCTGTCACGCCTGCGGGTCCCAGTGTAATTGCTACCAATGGAGGAAGGGAATCGGAGCAGTCAAAGGATACTCCTCCAGAGAACGTGGAAAGCTATGCAACGAGTGGAATCGACAACGCACTTGATCTTCTAGAAGTCGTCACTGCGAAGATGGACAAGGCGAGTGTCGGCCAGCAGGCCGCTGGTATCGAAAGGCATCCAGAGGTTCGTCATCGACATCGGACTGTCACCACACATGCTCATTCGTGATCTGTGCCGTAGCGGAGGTTCAAGGTTCGTTCAGTTGCAGTTTATATTATCCGAGATGCTCAAGTAAGGACAGGCCTCTTTCGAAGCTTACAAAGAAACAGAACTACCAAATCTCAAAGTCGAGGCAAGTACCTACCTTGGCTTAGTGGCACAGCGTTAACTGCGGTTCGTTAGCATCCTGGCTTGCGGCTACAACAGTACCTCGTCAGTCACATGTTTGTACTGCTTTTAGTCAGGGCAAAGTTTGCTAACGGTGTCGATCCCACAGGACATCTTGTACAAGCAATTCCAGAAGTCCCCAGATAATCCGTAAGCACAACAGTGCTTGCTTGCACAGCCCCATGTTAATAATAGATGTACAGATTTAACCAGGTGACTGTTGCCTATGATGCCTCCAAGGAAGCACGGACACAGGCCCTCAAGGAGAAACATGAAACGGTACAGAGGAAGATGCGGGTTTAAATCTAAGACTTTCGGGGTGCTGTTCGACAATTGTAGGGTTCCAAGTTCAGGATACCATGAGTGGTGGTGTGGCGTAACATCTTGTATCAATACCGAGCCCCAGAATGAAATATGGCAACTGGCCGCATGGCCAGACCACAGTGCCGAAACATTCCAGGGAGAAGATATAACCTCCCAACACCGCACTCTGTTCTCGACTAACACAGGGACCACCGGAAAGTACGATAGACGACACAGCCGAGGAACTCGTGCGCTCCGCAGTGTCTCGTCAAAAGATAGGGCGGTGCTTGAGGGTACATTACGTAAGAAAAGATGGGCGGTATAAGATACCTTGAACGGTTGCACAACAAAACAGCGACCATCCACCGCGAGACGAGCTTACTGCCATGCCTTCGATATCCATCATCTCAGTCGATTCACCACCGCATTCGCCGACAAAGGGTGCTGAGTTAACAAACACCCTTTTGATCACCCAGGTACCTCAAGATTTTTTCCAACCCATAATCCTAGAAGCACTCCGCGACTTTTTTTCTCTCTATGGCGAAATCAACCAATGGGCACCACTCTCCTGCTTCTCACGTATAATCGTAGTCTACTCCAACGAAGACTCGGCAGAGCAAGCAAAGCGGAGCTGTGATCCATTAATTATCCAACCGAGCCATGGGTAAGCACGGAGCGCCTTTTTCATGCTCATGTCCTCACTAGAGTTTAGTTCCCCGACTACTCTCCGCGTCTTCCGGGCTGACCGGAGTCCATTAATGACTCGCTCGCCGCCGTCTGGTGATAATTTCTTGAGACCTCCGCCTCAGGAAAAGAATTTCTTGATCTCTCCTCCGGGATCACCTCCAGTAGGCTGGGAGCAAATTCGGGAGGACCCACCGAACACAGCAACATTGGCAGAGGATTTGATTACAGCGTTGAAGAAACTCCAATTGCGAGAGCGGCACAGAGGCAGAGAGGTACTACTGGAGCCAGAAGAGGGTGTCGGTGTTGGCGTGTACGTGGAAGATGCTGATGAGAGTGATAGTGAGGTTGATGAGGAAGAGGAATTGGGTTGGGAGTATGGGTCCCATTCTCCGGCGAGCCTAAGATGGAGGCCTGCACCTACAGCTATGCCTCCAATCCCCGTCACCTTTCGATGATGCCAGTGAGTAGACGCTCTTCAATATCCTTCGAGGATGATACCCATCAGACCTGTTCCGAGCGTTTGGCTGCGGAAAACACGTATTGCCTTTTTATTCACTGATCATTCCCGATTCCTTCTAAATTGCATTCTCATCGCTGACTTGTTTGCGTTTTTGCAGGTGATATCCTGTAGACTTGTGGCTGCGGTAAAATGCTTGACAGGCTTTCTCATTTCCGCTTTGCATGGACCATATTTTCGGATTGTATAATTGTATTGCAAGATCATAGTCTTTCTTTTTCGGCACATCAGCATCCCCATTGTCATGTACACGTATCGAGGTCTTTCAGAATAGCGAGTTTGTTCTAGTCAATTCAGTGATCACCCTCGTTGTCATTGGGTCCTACCCTCGAAGTGTCCTGGAAGCTCCATTAATATTCCAGTTTCTGAATCACGGAACGGCCGGACGACAGCTGCACAGCCACAGCGGTGGTGGTCGTAGTAATTAGCCGAAGTTATTGTTCTTCTCAGTCGGTATTGTTCTTGGTTGAGCGGCAACCAAGTTCCTTTATTCTCCGAACACGACAAAAAGGATGTCCACTAGGTCCGATTTCACTCACAGGAGCACGCCGCTCTTTCCTCCTACCCTTTGTCTTCCACGCTCATAACATTCTTTCATTCGTTCGGCATGTTGTCGAGCGTCCTTGCTATCTCTCTTGCCTTTGGCGCGTCTGTGGGTGAGGTCGTTCACTACCCAGTCTGACGTCTATCCGCTAACACCCTCCAAGTCGCGCAATCTCCATCTGTCGTTTGCGTTGCTGGTCAATGCCTTGAAGGTTATTCGAATACCACCAGTAAGTCATCTTCGCGCAGCACAGTCTCGTCGTCGTTCAGTTTGCGTTTTCAGTCGGTAGCACCCTGTCGGTATCAGGACAGTCCACTTCAGTGCTTTTGCTACCTGGCCAATATACCTCTTCAACGAACCCCCAACTTCTTCATGACCTCTTAACGTCTTCTTCGGCTACCTTGTCTCCTTCGGCTGGATTCGCAAACTCGAGCTCAAAGTCATCTGTCTCTTTGCCACTTACGGTGCAGCTTCAGTCAGGCATTGCAGTGTACCCTCAGGCACTTTACTCTGGTCAAGGATCCTATACCGGTTTGTCAAATTCGCCGATCGCAAATGCATCCACGTTAGACGGATCGTCATTGGCACTTTCCGGAAACGTATGGGCGGAAGTTTCTGCCGGTAGCAACAGCCGAGTCATCCTCTGGAATTCGGTACCCGACGTCAGCCAGCTACCTCAGACTGCTTCTGGTTCTCTCTCCCTTTTGAACTTGCAATCCACCGCATGTTCACCGCCTTGCTCCGGGAGTGGTGTTTGCTCTCCCTCGGGTACCTGCGTGTGCCCAACTGGTTTCAATGGAACCTCCTGCGAGTCGTGCGCTCCTGGATATTTTGGACCAACATGCAAACCTTGTCCTTCAGGTTGCACATCTTGTGACGATGGGATCACAGGCACGGGTCGTTGCCTTGCTCCAATCGTGACAAATCCGCCATCGAGCTGTAACTGCATCAATGGGGAGTGTGGCGCCAATGGCCAATGCACCTGCCTTCCGGGTTGGACCTCCGCGTCAAACGGTACTCACTGTGCTGCATGCGCGTCTGGTTTCTTCCTCGATTCCAGCGGGAACTGTGAAAGTGAGTACATCTATAATGCTCCGAGACACATTTCTTGACCTTGCTATTTAGTTTGTTCGCTTGGTTGTGCCGAATGCGCAGATGGATCTGGCGACTGCATAACATGCAAGTCGGGTTTTACTCAAGACGCTAATGATCGCACGCTCTGTGATGCTGTTCAACAAAAGACTTCCAGCGGTACTGTGTGCCCTTCAGGTAGTTACGGTGCTGGGGCTTCTTGCCAACCTTGCGCTCCCGAGTGTCAGACGTGTACGGGGTCCACGTCAAACGATTGCGTTATCTGTGGTTCTGGCACGTATTCGTTCAACGGTTCTTGCGTGCAAACGAACAGCGGTGGAGTTTGCCAAGGCTCATCTCTTATTGCTAACAATAACAAGCATGAGTGCGACAGTGCGTGCCATACTTTATTCTTAGATCACGCTAAGCCCTTCACAGGCTGTGGACCAAAGTGCACTTCTTGCCAGATCCCAAATTTCAATGTGGCATCGACAATCAATCAAGCCCAATGTACAGGTTGCTTGCCTGGTTATGTCCTTTACCAAGGGGCTTGTGTGCCAAGTTGCCCTTCGGGAACCTTCCTATCTCCCACGGATAACCTGACTTGTACATGTTCGTACCGTGCGAACGTTTTATGTGCTTTCGCTTACTTTTGTCGCAGCATGCTCGTCGTCATGCAGCAGCTGCTCTGGCAGTGCTGGTTACTGTTTGACTTGCAATAATGGTCTACTCGCCTCTGGCGGTTCCTGCGTCAGTTCGTGCCCATCGAACACGTTCAAATCATCTGGCACTTGTGTCACATGTCACCCTGATTGTGCAACCTGTTCCGGTGGATCGTTCAATCAATGCACGAGTTGCAACAAGAACCTGCCAGTCCCCACGAATGGTCGTTGCCTGGCTACCTGTAGCCAGAACCAGTATTTTGACGCTACGTCGTCCACATGTCAATCGTGCGATGGGAGTTGCCCCAGTTGCTCGGGTCCCGGTCCAAACAACTGTCTCGCTTGTTCAAGCTCTAGTCAAGTTCTCCGTGGGGGAACCTGTGTCGCGGCTAATTGCAGTGGCGGAACCAATGTCGTTCCAGGCCTAGGCGCATGTCTCGCGGAACTGGTTCTCGTTCCCTCTAGTTCTGGCTCCTCGCCTCTGCCATCTATCCCCGGTATCTCGGCCCCCACGAGTACGACGACGCAGTCTTTGTCATGGTGGGAGATTCTCCTCATGGCACTCGGCTGTGCGTTCATTTTCGTTGCGTTCCTGTACTGTTGGCGCCGTCGTGCACGGAAGCAACGCGCAAAGGAGACGGCAGTTTTTGCCTCCGCCAAAGCTCTCGACCACAAGTCCAATTGGAGACTGCGGCTCATGCGATTCGGCGAAAAGCTGTTCGGACACTCGCACAACCATCCTCGCCCGGACTCCGAGGAGATTGCACTCTGGAAGCTGCGCGCTGCGGAAGAGGCACGACACAATCGGGAGAAGTTCAATGATGCCTATGGGTTTTCGAGGGCAAATTCTCCCCGTGATCCTAAGCAGATGGAGTCGCATGACTACGAATCATATCATTCTCAGCGGCTATCCGGGGTATCTTTGTATTCCGAAGTGACCGGGATGCCACAGCGCGGGCCTGAACCCCGGCAACCTGTGAAGACGAATCTGTTGACCTCGCGATTCTCCTCGACCACGCTTGGCTCGTCGGTTTACAAGAAGCCGAGCCTGATCAGACGGGAACCTTTTTCACCACCCAAGCCTCAAACGGATGCTGAAGCGTATGCTGCCTCAGTTCGACAGTCATCCACGGCAACTGGCGGATCATACATAAAGCCAACGAACACGGGCGGATCACGCAACCCGTTCCGTAAATGAAACGGTTACCTTTGCATTCACAAGTATTTACTTAATGAGTTTCTTCCCCACATGGACGCGCGATACAATTAGATCGGACTTGTTCCAATCCTTTTTACTCCCTTGTCAACGTCTTCCCCTTGCAACTGTCACTGTATCCATTCACCCCTTTGTTCTTATATATAATGTACAGGTAGCTAATGCAACAAGATGGACACTGCAACCACACAGGTTACGTATATTGAACGTGGCCGCTAAGCTACTCAAATGACCGCGTGAACGGGGTGGACTGGACCGTGTGGCAGATACACTGGGTGGCGGCTGTCTATCGACGCATATCCTTGGCTGCTCCCCGAGGCTACGTCCTGGTCCACCTTGGTCCACCCACGTGCATGTGCACAGGACACAGGGACCCACAATTTATCAATAAATCTGGATATACCTCCACCCTAACCCGCCCACCTGTAATACGGTTGGCAAGCGTCGTCTGTTTTAAGCACTGTTCGGATGAGAACAGCCAACTTTACCCCGCGCTTCCCCTCTTCCTTCTCTCTATCGCAACGACGTGATGATTATGTCCGTTGGCTCTGTCGTGGGTAGACAAGCCCAGGCTGCCCGGTCTTCGTCTTCCCAGGTATGGTATGACGACATCCCTGGGTCCATCTGCGGTCCCGAAGACGGTCCCTGGCCGCGCACCTTTACGCGTCTCAGCACGTCCGAGGCATGGACAAGCCTTGCGCAAGCGTCCGACCCGCAGAGCATGTCCTACGGTGGCGGCGGACAGTGGCGCGCCGACGCGGTCAACTTTCAACCATTCTCTGGGACGAAGAGCCAAGATCGGTATGCGATGCATCGGCTTGATATCGATGGGCGAACGTGGACGTTTACGGCCGTGTTTGATGGCGAGTACACTTGTCTTGGCGATGGAAGCGATTCGCTTGGGTTGCACTCGGATCTGACGGCGCTGTCATATTTTTTTTTCTTCTCTTCGCAGGCCACCTCGGCGACGCGACCGTGGAGCATGCGGCGTACCACATGCCCATCATAATGCGCGAATTTCTAGAGGAGATCACGCGGAAGCATCGTGGACGCGCCGTCCCACCGCCGCTGATCGCCGATATGTTCAGCAGCGCGATTCGAGCGTTTGACGATGCCATCGCCAACGACGTCTTGGAATTGTTTCCGGGCGGGTTACAATCGGTTAGGAATATGCCGGATGAGGAGATTTACACCACTCTCCACGATCACGCAACTGGCGGGCAAAACTTCAAGAAGGCACGGTTGTGCATGTATGGGACGACGGCGCTTGTGGCGCTCGTCGACCCTGATCATGAAAACCTATGGTTGGCCAATCTCGGCGACTGTCAAGGAGGTAGGCACAGGAGATTCGCTTTCTGTTATTGCTCGATGGCTGATGGGTCATGTGCGTGCGTGTGATTAGTCATGATAGCGGAGACAGACCACCATACATGGACTTTCGAGAGTTTGACGAGGAGTCACAATGGCACCAACAAACACGAGGTGCGGCGTGTCAAGAGCGAACACCCGGGAGAGTCCGAGTGTGTCGCCGACGGCCGCGTTCTCGGTGCCATCGCACCTTTTCGATGTTAGTTTGGGTCTTAGGGCTTTTCGGCTTGTCCCTTCTAACCGCTTACGTCGATTGAGCTGACACGAATGTTCTTTAGGTATTGGGGATACGCCGTTCAAGCAACCGCCCGAGTTCACGCGGCGCATTTTATACAACCTCTTCCCAGGGGGTCAAGGTACGTCCCCCTGGGAGGAATTCCTCGTCAGGAACTTGACACCGCCATATATATCCGCCATGGCCGAGGTGACGCATTATCCACTTGGCACGTCGAAAAAGCGTCTGCGGAATTACCTCGTACTGGCTTCGGACGGGTTTACGGACATTTGTGGGGAGGCGCAACGAAGCGTGATCGAGCGGTGGTTGCAATGCGTGGAATCGGGGTTGGCGTGCTGTGCGACCGACAATAAGGCTTTGCAGTTGCTTTGGCAGGGGCTTGGAGGAGACGCGGTGCGTGTGTCCAAGGTGTTGACGGTGGACTTGGACGTACCTTGGCTGGATGACGTTTCGATTATCGTTCAATCTCTATAGGGAACGATTGTGATCATTGGTTCTTGGGGATAACACACTACTAACCTAGCCATCATGTAATTGTACTAGTTGCTTTGTGGCATGTTCATACATTGTTAAGTTTCACGTCGTTGCGCTGTTGTTTGTTTGTTTCAACACCCAAACCCTCCGGGTAAACCCGGACCAAAACTTTACGGTTTTATTGCATGAACCTACCTCCCCCATACATGAGGATGAACTTCAACTGGTTGGGAATTCACTGTTGAACGTTGAAGGACGGGGCTTCACCTTATGCGTCATGTTCTGCTGTCACACGGAAGTGATTACGGGTACCTCTATATGCACATGGATCATTGCGATCGTATGATCCCAATCAGCGCTCACTACCTAGGGAAGCCCCGGACGTTCTTTACTCCTCGTCTAATACAGGTTGGGAACAAGCAAAGTATGTTCTTTGAAAGACGCACCCACTGTGACAATGCTAATTTTTGGTAGCAACTCTATCGTACTTGGCACTACATCGAAAACTTCGCCATAAGTTTCGTCGTGTTGAGCATCGTCAGGTGTGTGCGTCCGACTCGGTGTTAGCAATGGGAAATAACACCGCAAACAGGTCATGGGATCTGATCTTTTTCTGTTCAATTAATCGATGGGCTGGGGTCTTGGGTGCAATCACCATCTTTGCGGTCTTGAGTTGGTGGCTCATTCCCGCAGATAACGATAACTGGCTTCCCAGAGAATGACTCGTGAACTAATTTCGTTCCGCGTATTTGCATATACGGCGCACGCTGAGTACAACTTTACTTGGTATCAACGTTGTGCATCATTCACTTGGGAACGGCCGATTGAAGTCGGCGTTTACCTTGCTTACTGGCGTACAGGCGTTGTTGAAACAAAGAAATATAGTACAAGTATCCAAGTACATAGCTCGCATGAATCTGTCTGGTTATCGTACATGTACACAGGTTTCATATTCCGTCATCGGGTGACAAACGAAGCACTGTACTACTTGCTGGCTTTCACAGCCCCAAATGGCATGTTAATGTAGTTGCTGGTGTCGGCAAACTGGGTTATCTCCTTGATTTTCAGACTTCCGTCCTCGTCGGAAGCGAACTCTACGATCCAGACTGACTCGTCTGTTCCGTCCTTCCCGAACAACCCCTTCACGCTGACGGAAACCTATTAGGAGTAGACACGGTATGTTAAGTATATGCAAGGTAAACCTGAACGAATTGGGATACGGACATGAATAACAGCCTTCCCTGGAGCTTCCGTGACGGAATGGTACGTCTGTGAGAACATTTAGTCTGGGTGAGGATTGATTGCGCCAGCAACCAGTATAACTTGCCATCTCGAGCTGGAAGGGAGTGCTGAAGGCTTCCGCCATCGTTGCGAGCCACTCATCTCTGTTTACCGGCGGCTTGCCGAGAGATTGTGGATGGATGACATGGTGAAAGTCCTTGTGCAAGGTTTTTGTGAGGAGGCTCAAGTCCTCTGCATGTAATGCCCGAACAAGTTCCCTGGTGATTCCGATCTGAGGAGAGGTGTAGCTTTGTAGATCGACGGCCATTTAAGCAACGACTGAAGGTGCTGGTGGTGTTTAACCTGATTCTAGAGGCGTGCCAGGCAAGAGTTATATATGCGCACGAACCTCATTGAGTACCCTGATATGTCGAGTAAGGTGGGGTTGCTAGTACTGTAGTCCAGATGAAGCATGATTCCCTAGATTGATTATCGTACCTAAAAAAAAATTACACTAGCCCGGTGACCCTGCTCGAGGCAGCTCGACGGCTTTGCCTTTAGACGATATGGTCACTAGACTACTTACATACTTACCTTTCCTGGACCTTTCGGGTCCAGGCAAAATATCGAGATCGAAGCGAAGTTCGGAACGGCCCGTGACGCCCGTCCGATTGACGCGCTCCTCCCCGTAGTCGCGAATGAATAGTAACCCTCAACGGGTTCGTTTCAACATCCTCACCTTCGCGTCCCTGTTACAGACTTCTTCAGTGAGGGGTCATCTTCACCGGTTTACTCGCAGGCGGTCTGGCAGCTGTCTGGTAGAGTCCTATCAACGCCTCAGAGATTCGAACGTCCCATTGATGAACTCTAGCACTTCATATATCATCTCCGTCGGTGACATCTGCTCGGCCATACTCATTAGTGGGTCGATTCATGTCTGGGGGTGCAGCGGTCCTAAATATGCCAGATTTTCTGGTTTCCTTGTTGCTTGGTGGATTTCGACTGCCTGGATGACAATCGCCGCCGCTGCCTGGCAAGTCAGGTCTGGTAATCCCATAGCGTACACCTTGCGAATTCCCTGGATCCATGCGCAGGTTTCTACCAGCTATGTTGCGTCTGAGTTGTCTGTCTTGGAGAACAGCTTCCCTGGAGGAGATAATGATAATGTCAAGTGACGCGCTTTCATCTGGGTCGTGTCGGAGGGTTTTTGGGTGTCGGCCGTTGGCTGTTGCCATCAACTACCTCTCGCCGAGACTGTATTCGTTGGAACTCAAGTTCGCTGTCGTGCCTTATCTGGCTTCCCATCGGTGTGTCGAGAACATATGGATTTCGGTCTGCGAAGCAAGCTTTCACGTCAACATGTTAGGTATTCCCTTTCAGTCAACACCTCACTCATCTGACTTCGTAACCTTCCCGCTCAGCAATCGACACCGCCTTGCCCTCGTGCAGGGTACTTCCACCTCGATTGTTGCTGCCTCCCATCTCATTTTTACTGTGGCCCGTGATGGTGTCTTGCCCTTTTCCTCCTGGATTGGTCAAGTACACAAAGCAAACTACCACGAAATGTGGCGATTGTCATGTATATCTTCTGTGCGATCCTCCACAGGTATGTTGCATCAGTGACAGGTAAGAAGAAATGGACCACAAACACAATAGCGTTGAAGAATATAGTGGCAGTGTAAAAGCACTTGGCGAACGGGTCTAACTTCAACTTCGACCAATTAAATACATCTGGGGTCACAAGCAACCTCGACAATGCGAAGAGACCATATGGGTGTCTCAGGGGATACTTGAATTTTGTGAGTCCTTCCAAGCACAGTTGCTTCCCCCGCAGATACGTGTATCTGTTCAATTAATCAGATAGGCTGGAGTAATCTTGGGTGCAATCACCATCTTCGCGACCTTGAGTTCAAGTTTGGTGGCTCATTCCCACAGATAACTGGCTTCCCAGAGAATGACTCGTGAAATTGCTCCCCGTCTAATTTCATTCGGCAGTTGTCGTTTCAAGTCATTGTATATCTGATCGATAACTGCATATACGGCGCACGCTAAGTACAACTTTAACTTGCCAGGTATCAACGTTATGCAATGTCATGCTAGTTGTGTCGTTTTGTATGCCTATTACCTGGACCCCCACAGTCGCCCAACCAGTGATCTGGAACTCCTTCGTTTACTTGGGAACGGCCGATTGAAGTCGGCGTTTACCTTGCCTGCTGGCGTACAGGCATTGTCGAAACAAAGAATATAGTATAGTATCAAGTACATGGCGCGCATGAATCTGTCTGGTTATCGTACATGTACACAGGTCTCATATTCCGTCATCGGGTGACAAACGAAGCACAGTATTACTTGCTGGCTTTCACAGCCCCAAATGGCATGTTAATGTAGTTGCTGGTGTCGGCGAATTGGGTTATCTCCTTGAGTTTCAAACTTCCGTCCTCGCCAGGAGCGAACTCTGCAACCCAGATTGACTCGTCTGTTCCGTCCTTCCCGAACAACCCCTTCACGCTGACGGAAATCTATTAGGAGTAGACACGGTATGTTAAGTATATGCAAGGTAAACCTGAACGAATCGGGATACGGACATGGAAAATAACCTTCCCTGGAGCTTCCGTGATGGAATGGTGCGTCTGTGAGAACATTTAGTCTGGATGAGGATTGAGTGGGCCAGCAACCAGTATAACTTGCCATCTCGAGCTGGAAGGGGGTGCTGAAGGCTTCCGCCATCGTTGCAACCCAGTCATCTCTGTTTACCGGTGGCTTGCCGAGAGATTGTGGATGGATGACATGGTGAAAGTCCTTGTGCAAGGTTTTTGTGAGGAGGCTCAAGTCCCCTGCACGTACTGCCCGAACAACCTCCTTGACGAGTTCCATCTCAGGAGAGGTGTAGCTTTGTAGATCGACGGCCATTTAAGCAACGACTGAAGGAGGTGGTGGTGTTTAACTTGGTTCTAGAGGCGTGCCAGGCCAGAGTTATATATGCACGAACCCCATTGAGTACCCTGATATGTCGAGTAAGGTGGGCATGCTAGTGATCCAGATGAGGACGGGCGTATCTTATATCTTGTGGTAGCATCTCTCCTCTTTTCGTGTCGTCTGACCTCTAAAATTCTGAACACATGATTCCCGAGATTGATTATCGTACCTTTAAAAAATTACACTAGCCCGGTGACCCTGCTCGACGGCTTTGCCTTTAGACGGGCTGGTCACCAGACTACCTTTACACCCCTTCAGTAACCGACACGGGTGCTGACGCGTTTGCATTCCCACGCGTTTCTGGTGTCCCCTATGGTCCAGGAACAAGGCAGGTCAGCAGCACGGTCAGCTCTGTCTCTTGAAGACTCAGATATCATGGACACGTATGGGGTGGACGCCATGTTAAAAGACGGCACAGATGATACGCCCGTTACGAATACTGTCCAGCAATACGGTCGCGAACGTTCCAACAGCCTTGGTCCCGACAACCTCGTTGACGCGTCGGTCGCGGCAGCAATCAAGAGAAAGGCACAGTACGATCCTGAAGAAATCGAGAACACATATGGCGCATCCAGGTTTGGCCATTTCGGTGAGTATATGCGGCGGAAACGAGCCAAGCTGCAAATTCAGAACGCGAGCATGGACACGGAGGGGGGTGGCGAGGAGAAGAGTCATATCTTCAAGGGCATCTCAATTTATGTGCGTCTCCACGCTCTGCTTTATGCTCTTGTGTCGACGAACGTTCGACATAGGTGAATGGTTGGACAAAGCCGTCAGTGCAGGATATCCGGAGGCTTCTTCTTCAACACGGCGGCGTCTTTCACCCGTATCTCGACAAGAAATCGACTGTGTACGTGCGATATGTCGAGTTGTTGTCCTTGTGCGTGTGACCTGGGCCCACAGGACTCACGTCGTGACATGTTCGCTCACGGCAGCCAAAGTCAAAGAGTTCAAGCATATGAAGGTGGTCAGGCCTGAATGGCTACTGGATAGCGTCGCTGCTGGGTCCCTCCTTCCCTGGACAAATTACATTTTTCGTCCAGGTGATAGATCGGAGGAATCTCAGGGCTCACAGATTGGTCAGGCCAAACTGCGGTTGCGAACCGTTCAACCGACGTCGGTGACGTCTACGCCTAAGACTGGACAACCCAATTCGGGTGAAACTGCCGCTGAAGGAGTTGCTGGTCCGAGCAAACAAGTCATATCAGAGCCCGAGTCCTCTGGCTGCGACTGGGCTCCGCGTCCCCTCTACTTGACAGACCCTGGCTCAGAGGAGGACGCTGCGCGGGTCCCCGAGTACGCTGCACGCGGTTCGAATGAGATGGCTGAACGCGTGATGGCCAATCCTCAGTGGAGAGCGGCGCATACGTCCATCGCGCCTGACTTTTTAGAAGGGTTTTACAAGAATTCCCGCCTGCATCACCTGTCTACTTGGAAGGCAGAGCTTAAAAGTCTCGTGGCGGAGGCGCAAGAACGTGCAGAGAATGGCGAGCTTGATGCGCTGCCCGATGGTGGCGAGGCCGCCTCTTCTGGCGTACGAGCCAATTCGAAGGACGAGTATAGCATGAAAAGCGCAGGGTTCGTTCTCAAGTCTCCTTCCCGAGCCAAGGGAAAGCAGAAGGCGGAGGACATTGAGAGGGTTATCATGCACTGTGATTTCGACTGTTTCTTTGTCTCTGCTGGCCTCGTAAGCCGGCCTCAACTCCGGGGGAAACCTGTGGTTGTTTGTCATTCTCAAGGAAGTCAGGGTGGTTCCGCCAGCACGAGTGAGATCGCCAGCGCAAGCTACGAGGCAAGAGCATTCGGTATTAAAAACGGCATGAGGTGAGTTTTTTCTAGGAGAGTGACATGTCGAGATATTATCTGACAGTGCGTTGTAGTCTGCGTCAAGCTCGCCAGTTATGCCCTGGAGTAGCTACTATTCCCTACGAATTTGAGCGGTGAGTGGATCGACTTGGCCTGCTTGACTGATCTTATTCGAATCGAAAAAAACGTCTAGATACAAGTCCTTCTCGCTTCAATTCTATACCATCTTAATGCGTCATGCAGACGATCTTCAAGCTGTATCTGTTGATGAAGCCCTTATAGATGTCTCCTCGGCCGTCGCTCGTCTGAGGTCCGCTTCCCCCGTCTCTGCAGAGGATTTTTCGGTCACGCTTGCACAGACAATCAGAGCTCAAATGAAACAAGCCACTGAATGCGAGGGTATGCATGTCATGCTTTGTGGTAGTTCTCTACTCATTGGTCTCGTAGTCAGTATCGGTATCGCAGAGAACATCCTGCTGGCGCGTCTTGCCACGCGCCGGGCTAAACCTGCTGGGTTATTCCATCTCAAAGACAAAGATGTGCGACGAGTCCTCGATCCACTCGATATCGACGACTTGCATGGTTTTGGCCGTTCCACGCGCCAAAAGGCAAATGAGACACTCGGGGCGACGAACCTGGGTGAGCTGATGACACGGAGCAAGGCTCAGCTCTGCGAAGCGCTAGGAAAAACCACTGGAGAGACTCTGTACAAGGCTATCCGCGGCATCGACGATCGGAAACTCGAATCGGACAAACCTCGCAAGTCGGTTTCTTGTGATATCAATGTGCGTTTTCTCTTTGGGGCACTGTCCAGCGACGCTGAGCATAACCAGTATGGTATCCGATTTGAGAACAACGAACAGGCTAAGGAGTTTGTGTATCGTATGGCAGAGGAGGTAGCTAGACGACTGGATGGTATCTCTGTGCGCGGTCGCTTGCTATCACTCAAGGTCCTGAAACGTGATCCGAAAGCTCCAAAGGAGGCACCCAAGGTGCGTCAAATTTGCCATGTGATGAGGTGGGAGAGTTCAAAGCACAACTAGTTTATGGGTCATGGGCTCTGCGAATCATTCAACAAGCAGACGGCGCTGGGGAACGCGCATGGTCAGGCGACGAGTGACAGCAAAGACATTGGAGATCATGCATGGCGATTACTCAACTCCTGGGGTTTTGACCCGGCAGAACTTCGTGGGGTAGGCATCCACGTCCAAAAATTGGAAGATAGCCGGAACGGAGACGTTGGACAGGTGAAACTGCCGTTCCATGCTACGGATAGGAAACCTGTCCCGAGAGGTTCGGCGCCGCCGAGGCGCAAGATCGATGAGATACCTGAGCTTGTGGTTCAGCCGGCGTCTTCGCAAGGTGAACCTACAACCGCTGATGCATCTGCGCAGAAGTATGCAGATCAAGTCGGCTTGCCGTCTTTGTCGCAGTTGGACATGGAGGTATTGGAGGCGCTACCTGACGACATCCGAAAAGAATTGGAAGAAGAATACCAACGTCGGTCGCAGTCGCCCATGGTCGTCGAGGCTGTACCTGCACCAATTGCCTCTTCTTCCAAGGTAGTAGCCAAGGGTCCAAACGTGAAGCGTATCACACAACAGCTTGCACCCAAGTCGGGGAGCAGCATCTCACCAAAGAAGAGCGTGCTTTTTGTGAAACGCGACACGCCTGCAAATGCATCTGCCGTGCGGACCTCTGACGCTGAACTACGTGAATTGGACATTGACCCGGGTGTCTTTGCCGTGTTGCCCCTCGAGATGCAGCGCGAACAATTGATCATGGCTCGGCATACGAAAAAGGGTGGTGTCTTGACACAACGGCGACTCGTCATCAAAGACACGACGCGCGCGCCACGCGAAAGGAAACCCCCTCATCCAATCAAACCCCCTCCGAAAGCACATCGCCCCCGCCCGCCAATGCTGAATCGACAGGGCAAGCAAAAGGGAGAGAAAGTCTCCTTCACAGAGACGGACGACGTACAACGCGTCATCGAAGCGTGGGTTGAAGGTTTTGAGAAGCACCCTCCAAATCAAAAGGATGTCAATTTCTTTTGCAAATTTCTCGTGCAGAGCGTGGAGTTTTCTGATGCGGGTATGGAGAAGACGATTGCGGTAATGAGGTGGTGGCTTGTCTTGTTACGTCGTAGGTGGGGGGCACATGAGGAAGATCAGTCCGAGGTGGACCAAGCCACTCAGCATGAAGTCGTGGGCAAGGCTTGGTGGAAAGCATTTCGTGAAGTGAAGGGTAGAGTCGATGTGGCCGCGCGGAAACGCTTTGGAGGGACTCTGGCTTTGACGTGAATGAATATCATATACATATACCGTCCACTGGATACACGTAGCTCACGATACTGATAGGGACATGCCTGCAACTTACCCCTCGACACCTATCTTGTCGCCTCTCACCAGGAATAAGTCTACTGGATGTCCACGGAGCTGTAAATGTGCGGCTATCTCAAAGGTGATGACCTTCAATCCCGCCTTCTCGAATGTGGAACGAATCTCTTGCTCCGTAAACCCTCCTTTGTGTGCGACGATGTGATGATATTCCTCGGGGAACATTTCATGCGTCGAGTCCCCGTGAAGGATGTCTACGACGAGCAGCGAACCTCCCGGGTTCAGATACGTGACGAGAGTGTCTGTCACCTCCTCGATGTTGGAGAGGTGATGATACGCGACTGAACACTGTACACGAGGAGTAAACGTCAATGACTCGCCCGTTTGCGATCGCTGTCGGAACGCAGCGTTAATTGGGTACTTACGACGATCACGTCAAACGTCATGTCTTGCAACCCCTCGAGCGTCTTCTCGCGCGGGGTGACGCAAATGGCTCTCATTTCCTCGGGCGGGATACCGTGATCGCTGACGACCTTGTTGTATTGATCGACCATACCTTGGCTGATATCGACACCAACGATCAACTTCGGGTCCTCCGCCGCCAACACGCGAGAGATGAGGCCTGTAGAAGAGATAAGGGATCGACATGAGCGAATGAACCGGAGCGATAATCCAAGTCAGGGTGGGATGTGACGGACCCAGTCTCACCTGTTCCACACGCAAAGTCCATGACGGTGGTGATGCCTTGCTTGAACAACCCGGTATTCTTCATGGCTTGTCCTATCATCTCGGCGAATCGATGTGCATCGTGCTGATCGTCGTAGCTGTGTGCCTTTGCGTCAAAGTGTTGTTTGTTCGCCGTTTCGTAGTCGATGCCGTCGGGTGGTTGGTGCGCGTGCGGATGTGGGGGGTGAGGTTCCTGCAGCGTTTGCGACATTGCTAGGCCTTTGCAGTAAGCGAGCGCCGTGGTGGAGATGGACGTGGACGTGCGAACTTCGAAGGTGCTGGAGCTTTCGACACCACCGTGGGCGTTTGATTTTGCGTGCCAGATTTGCCTCGTTTGCACCCTGTGGACAGGCTCTGTTGTCTTATGTCGAATCAAGATCCCAGTCGTCCAAACGTCGTCGAGGCGAGCCCGATTCTGACGTAGTATTCGAATGGTGACGGAACTCGCGCTTGGTGTCGACACACACCGATTACGATGATTCACGGAAGAATCGGCTCATTGGGTGGGGACGTGGTGCACCGGTGTAAAAAGCCAGGAGAATGATCGGCAGGGTCGGGCCAATGACATTGCCGGTCAGTAACCAATCATATCTGATAGCAGATCTCATTGTCTTCACCGTCGTCCGCCGAGTTTTAACTGAACGGCTCTACCGCTCATTAACTCATTCTAGTCCAACAATGCAGGATCGGATGTAGGTAGATTTACTGTGCTGGTGGAGCGCTGTCAAGTCACCTGGTTAGTCGTCACATCCACAAGGGGGCGGACTGAGACATGGCAAGTACTGTCCCCGGATGCTCCTTTCAAGATTTTGCCAAGCTCAGGTACGTCTCCTCGGTGTCGAAATTGCCATATCCGGAAACTGCCTCGAACTGTACGTCGAGCTCAAGTCGTCACACAACGTTACTCTGGGCCGCCCCGTTCTCCCCGGAAATGTACTCCCGCAATTTTGACTTGCCGCCGGGACGACACTGTCAGGCTTCATCTTTTCATTTTGATCAATCTCTCCTACTTCCATGAGGACTTGGGGGCCTCTGACATCAATCGCTTTACCCAGTCGTTCCGCAGAGGATACATAAATGTGCAACTTGGATGCGGATACCGGTTAAATTATTCCAACAAAAGGCCATAGTACTAATGATCGAGGTTTGATTTTTCATTCCTAAACAAGTCTTAGACTATGGGCGATCCGTTTCCGTTTACACTTTCGTAGAAAAAAAATTCAAATTATCATGCTCATGTCAAGTCCAATCCGTACCACACTGCCGGGCTAATAAATCCCTCGGCACACACGAGACTGGGAGAGATTCTCCTCTGACTCGTGCCATCATCATCATCTCCCCATTCTGCCACTATGCTAACCGCCAACGATGCCATCCATGGCTGGTCACCTGCCGGCGATGACGACGTAGAAGTGAACGTCTCTCAGGACATGTATTTCATGCCCATCAGCCCCATTGCATCCTCGAGCTTAGTCCTCAGTCCTATTTGCCCCCCTCTCAATACCGCTCTTCCGAAAACCCGCCGCCCTCAATCCCAATCCACCACTTTGGCCCCGTTGACAGACGTCACCCGCACCGCTATGGCACCCTCTTCCGATCGTCGAGCCCAGCGTAATCGGAATCGCGATCCTAGCTGGATCCCGCGTCCCCGCAACGCCTTCATTATCTTTCGGTGCGAGTTCTCGCGCGAGCACGCGCAGGGTGCTCAAGAATCCCAGAACGATCAGGACTCTAACAATGCTTCCGTCAAAACGCTCTCCAAGCGCGCTGCTGACGCGTGGAAGCAGCTCCCCCCCTCTGAAAAGGAACGATACAAGATACTAGCTGATAAAGAGAGAGAGGAGCACGCTCGCCTTCACCCCCATTATCGCTTTCGCCCTATGAAGCGACAGGTGTCGGTGGGGACGAGTAGGAACTCTTGCGAACGTTCTCAGAGTCCCAAGGCAACCTCTGTGGAAATTCGTCCTGCACCATCCGCCCATATTCCATCTGTGCTAACCGCAGCCCCGGAGAAGCCGCGCTCGAATCCGTCGATTGAGCGAGTCGAGGTATCTCCCCCCGTGCCTCAGGTAGCAGCGGCACCGTTGCCTGAGCCATTGTTGTATCCCATTGATCTGACTGGGACAGATGTGAGCAACACTTTTCGGTAATTCTAGAGTTTGGCTCACTCTTTACACAAGGCTGAGCTACCACTTGGGATGGATTACAATGATCATGTGCTGTTCTACCCGTCACCCGAACCAACCTTGCCGTCCGAGTCATCACCACCTTCTGGTTCTGTCGAACTATACTCTCCTCTCTGCATGTCGGAAATCAGCATACCCCCTGATATGTTCCGCTATGACGATTCCGCGTTTGGTCTTGATCCAACTCGAGAGGATCTGGAACGAGCACAAGCTCTCGAAGCCTATGCCACCGGCCTTTACAATCATGACTTGTTCTCCTCATTCCCGTTCCCGGAGTACTATTGAGTGGTGTGTGGACGCACAGTGCTCTACACGGTTCTGCATCATCTTAAGATGAAAGCCTATCCATTTCAGAACGTTCATTCACTTACACTACCGTACTATTAGACCCGGGCTCGTATCTGTATGCCATCCTTTCACCTTGGAACTCTATACGTTCGTATCATATCTCTTATTTACAATGTACCCCCCGACTTGTGCATACTGTAGCGTCATTCAATTACATCACTGAAAAATGGTTCGGATAGTATGTACGCCTCGGGCTGGGGTAAGAACTTATAATCGATGTAAGAAAGACAAGGGCTGGACAGTGACTCGTCGTCGACCATGCCACTCCGACCCGCTCCGAATCTATTTGACTACAACCGAAAGATAAAAATAGCTGTGCTGCGGTGACGTTTATTTGACTCTACGTGAGGGGTGAATTTAGCCTGTAATAGAGGTTCATCTGACCGGCTTGAAATAGGGTGTAGTAAGTGCGATCGGAGGTATGACCGCCGGCGGGCTCGGTGGACGTGAGATTGATCCAAAACTGCTTTTTGTCGTTCGACCTCTTAGTACCTCCGAGGGACTCGCGAATTGGCACTAGGACGGTTCTGATGGTGAATAATTATTTGTGGACATGGATGCCGTTCGGATCTTTGGTATCCTCCATTCTTCCACTAGAAGCCGACCACACGTGGTGATCCAATGAAATTCATTCGATGTCCGCATGGATGAATGATACTAGATCAAAATAGGGGAACAAAGGTGTCGTCCAAACTGATCATTATGCCCGGGAGTGAACTCGGAGGAGACTCGGAGAGATGAGAGACACAGGAAGGAGTGTGTTGATAAGATAACGGTCCACCGGTCCGCATTAAGAGATATTGAAGGTGACGTTGACATCTGTTGGACAGCTTTGTTTTCAAACTTTGGCCCGGGTTGACATAACTCCTGATACTTCGAAACCCAGACCTATTCGGTTGCGAACAGACCGGGGAGGGATATATTCCGTTCGGGTCCATTCTCAGTGAGTAACCGTTATGAGTACAGAAGAGAGCCCTCTGCTGAGGGACCAGCTCAAGCCTAACACCGGCACCCAGCATAACACACTCCCCACCAAGAATGTGTACGATCGCTTCAACCGCGAAGAAAAGCAACTTGTCCTCGCTATCGTTTCCCTTAACGGACTTGTCCCAAGTTTGTCTTGCATTTTTGTATAGCTTTTTGGGCTTCAACAGATCTTCAATCAGTGTTCGTCAGCGGGTGTTTTGTCCCGTTGATACCTCGAATCTCCAAGGACCTCAATTCTACGCCCGCGATTGTGAGGTGTGTCATTCATGCTGTCCCCCACTTTGCATTGTAACGATGGTCCCCAGTCTAAGCGTAAGCCTCGCCGTGCTTGCAACTTCCTTGAGTGTCATGTTCTGGTCGGCGTACAGTTCATTCTGTAGGTTTTCATATGTCTCGTGTATCCGACATCGTTGGGAACTGACTTTTCTTTCCGGTGAGATGGTCGACGGGCGATATACCTCTGTGGAATGCCTTTTACAATCGTCGGTAGCTTCGCTGTCGCGGCTTCTCCTAACATAGGCAGTCTGCTCTTTTGGCGATTCGTACAGACGGCTGGTTGCTCTGGCGGTTTCGTCCTCGGTGCCGCTACCATTGGGGATATCTACAAAGTAGAGGAACGTGGGACTGCCATGGGCACGTTCTTTGGTGTGAGCTTCCCTGCCTTCATAGTTTATTGTTGATCATGTTAGCGGCTATACTCTAGGCCGCATTGTTTGGATTCGCGATCGCACCGCCCGTTGGAGGTAACTAACACTCCAGTGTCTCTGACAGATATTAATTCTCTTACGGCCATGCAGGTGCCTTGGCTCAGTACTGGTCATGGCGCGGCTTCCAAGCTGCAGTAGGCGTCTGGTGTATTTTACAGATGTTGTTACTCGCTTTCTTCTTCCCTGAAACTGCTCACCCGGGTTCGCGCGGTATCGACCAGATGCAAGGCCCAAAAAAGCTGTTTGTTTGGATCAACCCTTTCCGTTGCCTGACTTTTCTACGGAGCCCAAACGTTATGACGGTCGTGCGTACTTCTCATCCAGGGGACGCGGACACTCTTACTGTGACCTAACTGGTCCCACTAGACATTGATGCATACCTTTGCGTTCATCACGGATTTTAGTATGTCCAGTGAACAAACATATGATTGACCGGTTACTAACGCCCTGAAACCGGCAGCGATGTTGATACCCATTGCATATACCATCGTGCGTACGCAGGAGACTTTATGGTGTCTCGCTGACTTCTTCCAAGGGAACTAAGTATGGAATTACCAACGAAGGCCTGATCGGTGCCCTTATTCTCCCATGCGGGCTCGGTAACTTTGGTGCGTTCTCTTGGCTTTACTGGACGTCTTATCCTGCTTACATTGACAGCCGGGTCCTCGATCGCCGGGTATATTTCCGACAAGATGGTGCGACGGGGAAAGGAAAAGCGCAATGGTATCTGGGTCCCAGAGGATCGCCTTCGTGGAGTGTGGATTGGGGGACTCGTGCTTGTACCCGTTTCTGTCATGCTGTCGGGCTTCACAACAGCATACATCGATGGGACGGTCGGACTGATAATCAACCTTGTGTGCTTGTTCGCCAACGGCGTCGGCGTGAGTCGCTTTCTAGACATCCCTACCGCTGATGCGAACATCTAGCAGGTTGATATGGTTCTGACGCCGATTGGGGCTTATACCGTCGACATCATGCCCTCTCGGGGTGCCGAGGTCATGGCCGCGATTACGTTAGTCTCTATCCTAAAATTTCAAAGACATGCCTTTGATGAGCGATGGTCGTTTGATCCGATTACTACAGGGCATTCCGATCACTGTTTCTTGCGCCGGTATCTGGCTTACTTATACCGTCGGTTGAAACCATCGGTGTCGCCACGACGAACAGTATTTCGGGACTCTTGGCCTTGTTCGGATATTCGTATGTGTCTTGTGGTCGTATTTGGGCATGGGACTGACGAGTGCGGCAGTTTAATTTGGCTCACGATTCGATATGGCGCGCAGATGCGCGCATACGTCGATGTCGGATACCCCGATTTCGACGCTCAAGCCTTGGACGACGACACCGTGCACGAAGCTGAATATTGAATGCGTTACTAGTGCAACGCACTTGGGGCTACGACGATAGTAATAGAGGCTTCTCCGGACTCGTGTGCACGTCGGAGATGATGATAAAATGACGAATAGAGCCACTCGGTTTTGGACACAACCCTTGTCCACATGCCATCACAGGGCTGTACGCGCGGATAAAGCGGAGCACGAGAACGAGCTTCGGAGAGATCTGGAAACCTTCCACTTGCTCGAGTGGAAAGTCCCGAGCTGATGCATCAATGGCGTAATAATTCTGAGACGTGCTTTGGGCCACAGGACTTGGTACGAAGCCCACTCGCGTCGCGTCCCGGGATTTTTTTTTTCTCGTTTGATCTCTGAGGTAACACATCAGAATACCGGCCGCGAAGCGCTTAGCCTCGACAATTAATAGCTCCGAACCGAGAAGCCCATCGTTGACTATGCCCGTTATAACACAAATGCTAAGACGTTCTCTTCTACAGTGTATTACATAGACCAGATACGTGCTGTAGTATCCGATTACAGCAACACCTGTGAGATTCGTTCAATGAGACGAGAGGACCAGCGTGTTGACGAGATAACGGTCCACCGGTCCGAACTGTACAGTCTTCATGAGTTCGCACGTATGTGACGTTAACACAATATTGACTGAACAGGTGAGCGCAGTGTCAGCGACTCGATCGGTAAATTCATTCTGGTATTCGAAACCCAGACCAATTCGGTTGCTTACTGACCGGGCAAGGATATATTCCGTTCGGGTCCATTCTCCGAGTCACTGAGTAACCATGAGTACAGAAGAGAGCCCACTGCTGGGAGACCAGTGCCAGCCTAACACCGGCACTCGGTGTAGCACTCTCCCCACCAAGGATGTATACGACCGTTTCAGGCCCGAAGAAAAGCGAATGATCCTCGCCATCGTCTCCCTTAGTGGACTCGTCCCCAGTACGTTTTTTTCCTCTGGCCTTTTGTCGTGTTTTAATCATGATGGATCATCGACTAGTGTTCGTCAGCGGGAGTTTTGTCCCGTTGATACCACAAATTTCCAAGGATCTCAATTCAACGCCCGCCACTGTGTGGTATGACACTTATGATCTTCGTTTTTTTGCACCATAATAACGGGTTCACAGTCTGGGCGTAACCATGGCCATCTTCGCAAGCACCTTGAGCGACATGATCTGGTCCGCGTACAGTTCGTTCTGTAGGTCTCCGCACTTCATGTATACCCGATATCCTTCTAGGCTAACTTTAGCCTTTCTCCCGATGAGATGGCCGACGGGCGATGTACCTCTGTGGACTTCCTTTTACAATCCTTGCTAGTTTCGCCGTCGCAACCTCTACCGATATAAACAGTTTGCTTTTTTGGCGATTCGTACAGATGTTTGGTTGTAATGGGGGTTTTGTCCTCGGGACCGCTGCCGTCGGAGATATCTTCAAAGTAGAGGAACGTGGAAGTGCAATGGGCACCTTCTTTGGCGTGAGTCTCCCCGCCATCATGGTTTGTCGTGGATCATGCGAGCGCCTATCTTCTAGAGCGTGTTGTTTGGACTCGCGATCGCACCCCCTGTCGGAGGTAACTCCTCGCTCTAGGTATCTAACAGAGGTTGGTCCTGATACGGCCATGCAGGTGCCTTGTCTCAGTGCTGGTCATGGCGCGGCTTCCAAGCTGCACTGGGCGTGTGGAGTATTTTACAGTTGTTGTTGCTCGTTTTCTTCTTCCCCGAAACTGCTCACCCGGGTTCGCGCGGTATCGACCAGGTGACGGGTCCAAAAAAGCTGTTTGTTTGGGTCAACCCATTGCGCTGCCTGGTGTTTTTGCGGAGCCCCAATATTATGAGCATCGTGCGTGCCTTTTGCTTTGAAGCTAAGAAGATTTGTGCGATGATCTTACTGGGCTCACTAGACATTGATGCATACCGTTGCACTCGTCGCGGACTATGGTATGTCTCGACAAGCACGTAAATCTAAGTCGATTGTCGGTTACTAACTATATGGGGTTGGCAGTACTATTGGTACCGATTGCTTATACTGTCGTGCGTACACAGGAGACTTTGCACCCGTGTCTCGCTGACTCTTTCCAAGGGAGCCAAGTATGGAGTTCGGAGTGAAGGCATGGTCGGTGCGCTCTTCCTCCCAAATGGGCTTGGCAACTTTGGTACGTCTCCTCAGTCTTACTGGATGTCTTGTCCTGTTCACATTTACAGTCGGGTCCTCGCTTGCTGGTTACATTTCCGACAAGGTGGTGCGGCGGGCAAAGGAAAAGCGTAACGGGGTATGGGTCCCAGAGGATCGCCTTCGTGCAGTGTGGGTTGGGGCACTTGTCCTTGTACCCATTTCTGTCATCCTGTCTGGGTTCACAACAGCGTACGTCGATGGGACAGTCGGACTGGTCATTAACCTTGTGTGCTTCTTCACTACTGGCGTCGGCGTGAGTCGCTTCCCAGACAATGTCTGGCATTGATGTGATTATCCATCAGGTGGATATGATTTTTGCCCCGATTGGGGCATATGTCGTCGACATCTTGCCCTCTCGGAGTGCCGAGGTCATGGCTGCAATTGGGTAAGTGTCAGTTCTATTCCAAAGAGCTGTACATGATTGATGGTCGTTTGATTCGTTTCATACATCAGAGCGTTCCGATCACTGTTCCTCGCGCCGATAACTGCGCTCCTTATACCCTCTGTCGAGACCATCGGTGTCGCCGCGACCAACAGTATTTCGGGTATCTTTGCCTTCCTTGGATATTCGTGCGTGTCCTATGGTCGTTCTGGGTATTGGGTTTTGACGAGCGTGACAGTTTGATTTGGCTCACGATTCGATATGGCGCGCAGATGCGCGCGTACGCGGACGTTGGATACCCCGATTTCGACACACAAGCTTTGGACGACGATGGCATGCGCGAAACCGAACATTGAATGCGATACCAGACCAACGCACTGGGAGTCGCAAATAATGGGTCTCTTATATAAAAGTCTCACTTATGTCTGACCACCTACTTATGTACTTGTGTGTACGCCGTCGATGATGATCGGTGATGGGGAGGGCTACACTTGATTTTATTGCTTCAATGAACCCGGGGAGAATCACGCCGTCTGCACGTGAACAGTCGCAATGGGATTGGGTGATTGGATGCCGGAACATCACATTCTCCACCAGACTGGATATGTGCCGTAGTAGCTCAATGATTACAGTCGCAATCTTGCATGAACGATGATGAAGGAGGATATTCACGAGAAATCATTCTGGGCAAGAGAGTGATATCCATTTAGTGTCTAATTTTCACACGTAGCGAGTACTCCGGTTTCTCAAGAATCGGCGCTCGAGCGGGGCTATGTCAAAACCATTCTGATGCGGCAAAACTTAGATCCAAGTACATTCGCCTGCAAGTGCTGTAGAGGGCAATATTTAGTTTGTCAGGTTCGTTCCCAGTGAGTTCCCATGAGTACAGAAGAGAGCCCTCTGCTGGAGGACGCACTCCCTACTGCCAAGGATGTTTACAATCACTTCGACCGTGGAGAAAAGAAAGCGATTCTCGCCATTGTGTCCCTCACCGGGCTCGTCCCCAGTGCGTCCTGCATCTCATATGACTTTTTTCGCGTGTGGATAATCGTCGATCAGTGTTTGTCAGCGGGTGCTTTGTCCCGTTGATACCTCAAATTTCCAGGGACCTCAATTCAACGCCTGCGACTGTGACGTATGTCATTCATGCTCCCCGTTCGTTCTTTGCATCGTGGTAATGGGTCTCCAGTCTGGGCGTCGGCCTGGCCGTGCTCGCAAATTCCTTGGGTGTCATGCTCTGGTCTGCGTATACCTCGTTCTGTAGGTTTCTGCGTGTCTTGTGTGCTTGACATCCTTGTGGGCTGACCTCCACCTCGACCATGTTCGATGAGATGGCCGACGTGCGATATACCTCTGCGGGATACCTTTTACCATCCTTGGTAGTTTTGGCATGGCAGCCTCTACTGACATAAACTCTCTACTCTTTTGGCAATTCGTACAGACGTTTGGTTGTTCTGGCGGTCAAGCCATCGGCGCTGCCACCATTGGGGATATCTACAAGGTGGAGGAGCGTGGAAGTGCTATGGGCACATTCTTTGGCGTGAGTCCTCTCGCTATCATGGCTTGGCTTTGATTGTACCGACGTCTGTTTCTAGGCCACGCTACTTGGACTCGCAATCGCGCCGCCAATTGGAGGTAATTCGTCATTCTCATGTCTCTGACGGGGGTTGAACCTGCTACGGCCATGCAGGTGCCTCTGCCCAATACTGGTCATGGCGCGGCTTCCAAGCCGCACTGGGCGTGTGGAGTATTTTACAGTTGCTATTGCTCGCTCTCTTCTTCCCCGAAACTGCTCACCCGGGGTCGCGCGGCATCGACTGCGCGCGAGGTTCAAGAAAACTGTTTGTTTGGATCAATCCTTTCCGTTGTCTGGCTTTTCTAAGGAGCCCAAACATTATGTCGATCGTGCGTACCTTTCGTCTGATTGATGTGGAGACTCGCCCAATGACCCAACTGATCTCTAGACATTGATGAATACTTTTGCGATGATCTCGGAATACGGTATGTCTTGTGGATGAACGTATAATTCAAGTTGATGGTCGGTTACTGACATCTTGGAACTGGCAGTACTGTTGGTACCCATTGCTTATACCCTCGTGCGTACGCAAAAAGATTCCCCCTCTGTCTCGCTGACTTGTTTCAAGGGAGCCAAGTATGGAATTAAAAGCGAAGGGCTCGTTGGCGCACTTTTTCTCCCAAACGGTATTGGCAATTTTGGTATGTCCTCTCGGTCTCACTAGACATCTTGTTCTACTCACGTTAACAGTTGGGTCCTTCATTGCCGGGTATATTTCTGACAAGGTGGTAAGACGGGCAAAGGAGAAGCGCAACGGGGTATGGGTGCCAGAAGACCGCCTTCATGCAGTGTGGATCGGGGGGCTTGTACTTGTACCCATTTCTGTCACGCTATCTGGCTTTACAACTGCATACGTCGACGGGACGGTCGGACTGATCATTAACCTTGTATGCTATTTCGCTAATGGCGTCGGCGTAAGTTGCTTCACAGACATGTCTGGCACTGATGCGAGAGACCCATTAGGTGGAT
>JBBPJP010000201.1:0-38646 GCA_038088775.1 Boletus barrowsii
TACTGGTACATCCTGGGCTACTCTAGAGAAGGCCTGACAACTAGGTACCTTATTGGAGTGGCTGGCCAGGTGGAACTGCTGGCCAACATTGGCCAACACTGGCCAAAGGAGGGTTAGTTTGCTGATGTATATATTGGTGTTGCAGATATCAGTCATAGTTCGTAGTCTTGATATATCTATTGATAGTACTGGTGCTGTGTGCCAGTCCCTGATTTCAAATGAAGTTTACTTATCTCCCATTAATTGTGCTTACCCCCACTTGAAATGTCAGTCATGATTGTTTTTGCATCAGGTGATTAAGTGCTCAAGTGCATGATAAGCTCTGGATCAGTATACCCCCAGAAATGAGATCTACTTGAACAGCTATGTGTCTACTTGGCGGATTTGACCCAATCAGTAGGTATAAGAAACATTTAAGTGACAGACAAGTAGTTTTTTTTTTTTTTTTTTTTTTAAATCCTTTTAATGTCCGCCTTGGAGTACGATACTCTATGTAGGACAGAAGTTTTAACCATAAAATGAGGGCCCCCTGGCCCCCCGCACCCGATCGTACGAATGCCCTGACGTGGGTTGCCCACGTCAGTCCGCCGTTCCTGCCGGCCGTTTTAGATGTCACGATCCCCGAGCACGTAGGTTGGTATATTTAACTGATCGGATGGGCGAATAAATTCGTGCGTTGGTGGAGTAACGATGTACGTTGGCCTTGTGGGGCCTGTCGTACGGACGGGAGTGATGGTGTGCGTGGAAGAGGAAATAAAAAGGAAAGGGGTAAAGGGTAACAGGGAGCCCTCTTGTGTTATGCGGTGAGTGCCGTGGTTGCTGGGCGTGCGGCGATGGGCTTGATGTATACTTAAGAAACTCCTTCCTTCGTCTTACCACTTCCTCGACTCATGACCACCTGGACCTGCCTTTCCCTCGTAGACATGTGTGGCAGTGTTGCCATTTGGTGTTGCCGGAGCAGATTGTTGCGAAACGTCTGTGTGTACTGGTGCTTATCATGCTTTCGTTTTAGGGGGAGGTACATTACCGAAGGTGCTTTTTAGTCGTTGGGTTGCATTAACGAATTTGAATTGGTGTGGGAGAGCGGATGGTTCGGAGAGCAGGTGTGGGATTGAGTCCGCGTCGCGGCCCAGTGCGTTGCGTAGGGATTGACGCTCTCTTGCGAAGTTGGGGCATTCTAGCAGATAGTGTCTTACCGTTTCCGGGGTAGGGGATTCTGTGCAGTGTGGGCAGTCAGCGGAATCAGATTTACGGATGCGATGAAGATGATGGTTTAGCGAGATGTGTCTTGTGCGTAGCCAGATGAGGAGTGAGACATGACGTTTTGTTAGGCCGGATATGAGTTTGAGGAACGTTCCTCCTGGCGCGGTCATGTTGAGGGAGCTGGCAAGGGGATGCCGTTTTGAGTCGAGCCATTCTTTCGCCCATCGTAGTTTGGATGTCGTTCGTTGCTGTTGCTTGAGGGCTGAGATGCTGTGGGGGAGGGGGCTGGCACGTAGGTAGAGTGGGAGGCGTGCTTTTCTGCTAGTTTTGGTAGGATCAGTGGCGACTGCGCGAGCTTCGGTGTCAGCTTTTTCGTTACCCTGTATACCTTTGTGTCCCGGCGCCCAGCATACAAAGATGTCTTTTGGGGTTATGTTGTGTTTCGCCTTTACGGATTGGAGGGTTTTTCGTAGGTGATTCATAATGTAGTGGCCTGGGTGGGTCTTGGGGTTTGCGCCGGATTTGATGGCTGCTTGGTTGTCAACGAAGAAGTAGATTGGTTTGCGAGGGGCGGGGATGGTCAGTAGTAGTTGTGCGGCTAGCGTTAGTCCGACTGCTTCGGCTTCGTATACTGTGTGATTGTTAGCAGAACCTAGGTGGTAACGAAGCATAGAGGCGTTTCCGATTGGGGGGTAGTATACCGCTGCCGCTCCTACTTTACCGTCTATGCTAGAGCCGTCAGTGTAGATGCGCGTGAAGTTGGGAGACGTAGCTAAATGGTTGTGGTGAATGAGCGCCGCGTCTTTGTCCTTTGCTATCATGGTTTGGAAGGGGGGGCGTTGCACAGGAGGTTTTCTTCCATGCTGTATCGTTTCGATTGATTTTGGTTTGATGTCGTAAAGGTGGCATAGGTAGTGGAGGGAGGAGCGATGGCGGTTGACGAATGTGGTGCTCGCTCTTTGGAGGTATGGGTAGATGGGGTGCGAAGGGGGGTGGGCCGCTAGTCGTAGCGCCGCTTGCTGGCATAGGTTTTGGATGCGATGCTTTATGGGCCAAATGTTACTGTGGATCTCGAGGGTGTCAGTGGCTGTGGTGCGCATAGCTCCGGTAATACTTAGCAGTGCAATGCGTTGGATGCTGTTGATTTTCTTTGCTACTCCTACGGAGCCAGTTTGTTTGACATCCATTGTTTCTGAGAAGAGGGGACGGAACCAGATATTTATGGCGTAGAGCATCTTGGGGATGGCGACGGCTATGTATAGTTGACGCATAAGTGGGAGGGGGATGCCGTTTGCGGTCGATGAGAGTCTCTTTAATTGGAGGGTGTAAGCAGTGCCCTTAGCGATAGCGTAGGATACCTGAGCGTTCCAGCGCAATGATTGGTCTACTAGTACTCCTAGGAACTTGTGATGGGTGACTGGTTTGAGTTCGACGCCGCGGAGCGTCATTGGTGGTCGTTCTTTTGTTGCAGATGTACATAGGTCCAACAGGGCGAATTTGGATGTTTCGAATCGTGAGTTGTGATCTGCTGCCCACTTGAATCCTCCTCCGTCGCGTTCCATCATATCTTTAAGTGTTGCGTGAGTATCCTCGAAGTTGTTACCTATGGCAAGCAGCATGGTGTCGTCTACGAATGCTTGAGTTCGTTCGTTTTTCTCTCGTCCTTTGGCTATATCTAGTAGGTCAGCGTTGTATATGATATAAAGAATCATGGAGAGTGGGTCGCCCTGTCCGATGCCGTTTGTGATTGGCGTCCATTGTGAGGCCAGGTATCCGTCGAATTTCATTTTTGTGCGGCGTTGTTGGAGGGCGTTCTGTACGAAATTAGTTATAATTTTTGGTATGCGTCTCGTTTTCATGTTGTGTATAAGACGGTCGGTGACTGCGTTGGGAAACGCGCCTTCAATGTCTAGAAAGAGGACGGATACTACCTTGTGGCTACGCCATGCTTGTTTTACCGTAGCCTCTAGTAGGTGGAGGGAGTCGGTTGTTGAGCGTCCTGGACGACCTCCGAAGTGGGTGGGGGGTAGTAGGTCGTTGCTTTCTAGAAGGAATGTTAGTTGTTCGGCGACGATGGAGGAAATCAATTTGTATGTAGTGTTGAGGAGAGCGATAGGGCGGTACGCTTTTGGGACAGTGTAATCCGGGCGTCCTGGTTTGCGTAGAACGACTGTGGTGAATTCCCTCCAGGGGTTATAGAATGTGTTGAGGCGAAGAGCGGCTTGAAAGAGGTGGAGTAAGTAGGGGGTCAGTAGTTCGTCGCACCGTTTGAAGACTATGTTGCAGATGTTGTCAGGGCCGGGAGCTTTGTACGGGCTGAGCTTGGCGATTGCCTTGGCTAGAGTGGTTTCGGTTATGATGGTAGGGAGGTGGATTGGATCTGGGTAATCAAAGACGTCAGGTACTGAGGACGAGGTAGGGGGAGGGGGGAAAAAGGATGCCGCTAGGTATGAGCTTTTCTCTTCATTTGATGTTGCTAGTGGCGACGTGTCTGGTGTTTGGTGAGACTTTAGGGATGGTATTCTGGTCTGGGTACCTGCGCCTGCTAGCGTTGTGATGTATCTGTTAGCTAACCAGAGGTCGTTACCCGAAATGTCCTCGAGCCAGTCGAGCCAGTGCTGCTTCTTGGTCTCCTTTAGCGTGGTTGAGTATTTGTTGCGTTTGGCTTTGTATTCTTCATGAATGGGGTGTTGGGTGTCGTTTCGCAGGTGGTATGATTTCCGAGCCAGGCCGGCGAGTTTCTTTTTGAGTTTGGTGAGGTCTTTTGTCCACCATCGTTTTGAGTGGGGGCTTGGTCGTGTATTTGGTACATGCAGGGCGACGGTGGTGTGAATAGCTTCCATGAGCGAGTTGGCCGCTTGTTGGAATTCTTCGTCCGTGTTGAGGCGGCTGGGTTGGGGAGATTTGGCAAGTTCTTCTTTGAGGCATTCGTTGAATTGCTCCCAGTCGACATCTCTGAAGTTACGCGTGGGGGTCTGGTTGGTTTCTGGTATTGTTAGCTCGATCACCGAGAGGATTGGAACATGGTCAGTAGTGGGGCCACGTTGTTCAGGACTGGTGTGGCATATCGTGAAGTACTCAGCGGTGTGGTCCGTACAGAATACGTTGTCGACTCTGGTCCAGTTCTTGGAGTTGGAGGCTTGAAGGGTTGGGATGTTTTTGGTGAGCGGCATGAACATTGAGTGGTCGGCGATGAGGTCGATAAGAGGTTTGGATTGGTTGAGGTAGGCCGTGGTGAGTAGTTGACTGTTGCGTTCGTCTTCCCATAGGGGATGATGGCGGTTGAAGTCGCCAAGCCAGATAGCGTGGTCCGAGTCGCGCTGGAAAATGATGTGAGAGCTAGATTCTAGGTAGGTATGGAGTTTGGTTTCTGTTTCGTGTGAGTTATTATCGTTGTAAATGTTAAAGATGGTACAGTTCCCAAATGGGCCAGAGAATTGGACAACTACGACGTCTCTTGAGGGGAAGGGGAGTTGTTTCCAGCAGTTGGTGTCAAGAGAGCGGGAGATTAGGGTAACAGATCTGTAGCGTGAGGATTCGTCAGTGTAACGTGTGGTTGGGTAGATGGGGTAAAAGGAGTGTGGACTTAGGGTGTTTCCAACGTTGTTGATGTGCGGCTCTTGTAGTGCGTAGATGTTCCATTCCGAGACGTTAGGTCCATTGAGTAGGGAGTGCTGAGCCGTTCGAGAGGTGTTGAGATTTTGTTGCCAGATCTTGAGCGTGGTCGTTTTAGTCCCAACCATGGTTTAGGTCATTGTGGAGGTCTGGTAACAGTTCGCTGACGATTGAGGGGGAGGAAGGGTTGGAGACTATAGAATGGAAGGAGGTGGAGGATGAGGGACGTGGGGTGATGCGGGGATCGTCTGTAGCATTGTCATTCGTGTTTGTGGTGGATGAAGGGCAAGCGGGCAGCGCAGCACGGGCAGGTGGCACGAGGGCAAGGTTGGGGGCTGGCGTTGAGGAGCGGTTTCTGAGTTGGTTTTTGCGGTCACGTTGGGCGGGGGGTCTAGGGGGCAGGTGATGAAGATTCAGTTGGGATTGTCGTAGAGGAGGAGGTTGCGTTGGGGCTGGCGTACGGCCAGAACGTGTTGTTGACAACGTGGCTGGTGTCGGTTTACCTTTGGGTGGGAAGATTACCTGAGTCCAGGCTTCTTCCGTTGGGAAGTACGGCATGAGGTTTTCCGGGTGGCGAAGGTCAAATTCCTGGCAACGTCGTCGGAATTCTGGGCATTCCCTGCTGTAACTGGGGTGTCCGTCCTTGTGGCAGTTGATGCAGAACTTCTTTTGAGTGTTTGAGCAGCGTGGGGTGATATGGTGGCCGCCGCATGAGGCACAGGTGTCGGTGTCAGAGGGGCAGTTTTTGGCTATGTGTCCCCATCCTTGACATTTGACGCATCTAGTTGGTTCTTTCTTGTCCTTACGCGGGAAAAGTTTTTGCCTGTCAACGAATAAGCCATCTCTTATAGCAAGGTTAGCAGATCTCGGGTCGAGAAAGGTGAACATAGCGAGTGCATGTTGTTGGTTTGGGTCTCGACGGTATGGGGGTTTGATCCAGCGCGCTGATTCTAGGACGCCTTTTTCGAGGCCATTTTCTTGTTCTGTTTTTCTTAAGAAGTCAGTGTCCTCAACATGAGAAAAGATGGAGAGGTGTGGGACTACGACATTATATACTCGTTCCTTGATGATCGCTTGGAGGTCTAGTTCCTCTATTAGTTTATACTTAATCTTATCGCTTTTGATCCATTCCGCCTCTTCCTTGCTGGAGGTTTCAATGAGGAGAGGGCCATTGCGGAGCGAGGTGATTGACTTGATGTTGATCGGGGGGGCTGAGGTGTCGCGTAGGGTAGCGATAACTTTTTCAATTTTCGGGAGTAGTGTGCGGCTGTCTTCGCCTTCCTTGTAGAGGTTTAGGCCTGGGAGCGGAGTAATTAGGACTTGTTTTGACTGGGTATCGAGGCGTTGAAGTGTCTCGTGGATTTGTCGAGTGGTGGGGTCTGAATTGCGGGCGACGGAGCTGTAGGTTGGTGTGAGAGTGTTTGGACTTGCTTGGTGGGGAGGTAGCAGTGGGGCGTTCACTTTTTGTTCAATGTGATCTAAGGTACGGGTTGCATTAGTGAGGTTATTAGTAATGGATTCGAGAGAGGTAGCCGTTTGTAACGAGTTTTGGGTAATGGTATCTGCATGTGTTTTAAGGGAGTCCACTGTTGCGTGTAGTAGCCCAATCTGTGAAGAGATGGCTATTATCGCTTTAGATGAAATGCATTCTATTAGTTGTTCCTGAGCTTCTGATTCCATAAGAAAAGCTATTGCGCGCATTGCTTCGATCACCTGTTTGGGGATTTTCCCCATTTGGGTGACGTGAAGAAGTGCTGTGGCCAATTGGTGGGTTGTGAGCGGTTCGCCTATTGGAATTAGGAGTAGGGAGTTGAGATGAACTATACCATCCGACGCATTTTTGACATCATAAGGGAGGTTAGTTAGTTCTTCTTTGGATAACTTAGCTGTTTTAGAGCGCGTTTGGGTGGATGGGGCAGGGTCACCATCGCGGGTAGTTTGGGTTTCCCTTGGTGTGGGGGGGTTTTTATTCCTCCCAAGGGACATGGAGGGTTAAGTCTTTAGCCTAGGAGGTATTTGGGGTTTTTGAGGGCTTGCTGTAGGTATTGTTACTTCTTCGTCACCGAAAAGTTTTCGGGGTCCTTGGGCGGTGCCACTTGGTACGAGAGAAAGAAGTTTTGCCATATGAGTTTGCGAACCCTACCCGCTCGTGTTCTTGCATCATCATCCAGCGAGGTGGACTGTAACCATTTCCCTTCTAACACTTGCCTGTGTCGTGGTGCTTGACATTGCACGGCGACATGTCAAGAGTGCGATACTCCATTCCTCTCACCCATTGCCTCCTGGTCCACGGGGACTACCGTTCATTGACAACGTCATCGGACTCAACACACGTGCCCCGTGGTTGATGTACGCCGAATGGGCGAAGCAATACGGTATATCGTCAATGCCTCACTAGTGTTGTTTGCTCAAGTGGCCGGCTCTAGGAGACCTCGTCTATACCCGAGTCCTGGGAAGGGACATTATCATCATTAATTCGGAGGCAATCGCAAAGGATTTGCTGGAGAATCGCTCCAGAAACTACTCTGACCGTCCTTTCCTTGCCACCAAAAGCTTGCAAGTTCCCTTTCCATGTAATGTCGTCAAGTTCGACTAACGTGACCATCCATGGTAGGTGTGGAAGGGACTTCAGTACTATCTTCATGGAATATGGGGACAGGTGGCGTCTACATAGGCGGTTTTTCCACCAGACATTCCGGAGTGAGGCAGTCCACAGGTTCGTGCCCTTGCAGCATCGCAAGGCATGTCAACTATTGCGAGGGCTCCTGGATAGCCCAGATCGATTCTCCGAACACATATTCGAGTACGTCTTCAAGCAAACCCTCTTGACTGATGCTGATAGCCAGATTACCGCTCCCTGCAGGTACACAACATCGATCATACTGAATAGCATATATGATAACGACACGAAGACCCAGACAGACGAGCTCGCGGATATCGTTGCGAAGATACTCAAGATTATTTCATTTGCTCTACGTCCTGACATCTCGATCCTTGTTGGTGCATTCCCAGCGCGTGAGTGTAATATACACCTTGTCTCCGTCATGCATCCAGATTACCGATGGACATCTAGTTTTGAAGCTCCCGTCTTGGTTTCCTGGCATGTCATTCAAACGAGACATGGCGATTGCAAAAGAGCTCTCCAAGCAATACATTAAGATGCCGTTTCAGTACTCTTTACAGAAACTGGTAAGGGAATGTTTAGGAATTTTAACATCACTTCTATCTTGCCCAAGTCTGCGGGTAGCTCTGCTCCATGCATGATATTCGATGCACTCCGAAATGTGGAAGAGAAGGGTACCACATCAGACGCGGGGTGGATGAAAGACCTATCGGAGGCAGCCGCGACGGGCTTCATAGGTGAATACCGCACCCCTCTGACGGTGACCTTGTCTTACTCGGATTCTTAGCTGCATCTGAGACGGTTAGTACAACTTTCAACTTCATCGACGGGTTCTCATTCTTATCGTTTAATATGCGGAGAACAGTCCAACTCTGTCATCTCATTGTTTTTGCTCATGATGGTGGTGAACCCCAAAGCTCAGAAGACAGCCCAGGCGCAAATCGACTCTGTGGTGGGTGGGAACAGAATACCGATGATCAAAGATCGATCATCATTGCCTTACGTGGACGCCATCCTTCGCGAGACACTCCGGTACAGTCCTGTCGTCCCTCTGTGTGAGTGGTGCCGTATATGCATTTATTGTTCCTTGGTTGAGTTGTCTACCGATCAGCGACTCCACGCGCTGTTGTGGATGATGACATATATGCTGGATTTCGCATCCCAAAAGGTGAGTGAGCCACAGTTCACAGAATTCACGTGTGTTCATGTGTATTCGCAGGAGCTATCGTCACCCCCAACCTTTGGTTAGCACCATGGCTCTCTGGAATCCGCTCAATCCTGAACAGTTCCATTCCCACTTTGCTAGGTCAATGGCCCACAATGAGTGCAAGTACCCAAACCCCCACGAATTTGTCCCCGAACGATTCCTCGACGATAATGGCACACTGAAACCTGATGACACTGAAAATATCATATACGGATTTGGTCGGCGCATTTGCGTCGGGAGACACTTTGCGAACGCGTCCGTGTGGTCTGCGATTGCCAAGATATTGGCCGTGTTCTCAATAGAGCAGGCCAGGGATGAGAATGGGGTGGAAATCCCTGTCGAACCAAAATTCTCCAGCGGGGTCTCTATGTAAGTGATGCATACGAGGTATCCCGTGCGGGGCATGTTCCTGATCATGATTACGGTGTGTGGTGTAGACATCCGCTCCCGTTCCCGTGCAGTATTGTACCCAGGATACAGGGAATGGATGTAAAGAAGCTGGAGCAGTTGATCGAGGCGAGTACTGCCTAGAAGTGGTACTGTATGCCGTCTCTGCTAGGACGCCAGGTAGGCCATTTTCTTTATCTTGACTATACGGTGTGTACATGCTTGCAGAAAACCGGGACCGCTATGATGGCGAGTAAGCAATGTGCATCTCCGCGCCTCCGTTGTTGATGCTTGTCACGATGCAGGTACGGGTATTTTATTACCGTAGTTTGTTTCAACTGGACGCATGGGAAATATCTAGTCTCGTTCCCGGCGTTCCCCATTCGAACCCCAGCCAGGTTGGATCTGACTCGCCAGATAGCGCATATTTTATGGATGTCTGAAACCAGCTGAAACCCCTTTCGTTACTTGACACATTAGCCGGATAAGAAAGCATGGGACTCTGAGAGTTCTTCCGCTGTCACAGATCAAACAAGGCTTAGCCACTCGGAACCTATCCCTTGATCACCAGACTGTCTGGAGGCAGTCAAGTGTCTGATTACCGCCAGTGAGCGTGTATCAGCTACCTGCTTTTTGCTGCTGCAACATGTCTGTCATCAATCTTTACGCTTCTACATCTCAGTTGCGAGTCCTCTGGCATAACTGTCTCCTCCGCGTCATGTCGCACGGCCGTGTCGTGCCACTCGGACATCGCGAACAGGGTCATTGAAATGGCACTTCAAGTTGAGCAAGACAGTGTGCCACTTGGCCGAGCGGCGACACATTCACTTTTTACCTAAATTCCATTGACGATCGCACCCGTGGATTTGATGTGACACTTGGAGGTACCTTGAACGTCACGAAAAAGGCCAGGGCGAGCTCGAGTATTGATTCATCCAACTTGGATGTGCAAATCGAGTCTGGCCCAGACGCACGTCAGTAAGCGTTCAAAGCCCATCCTTGCCAGTGAGTGTTTACTACCACACGTACCTAGGTCAAGGCTCGTTGACGCCACAAGCATAATCGTAAGGGCTTCCCAGCGTGCAGCACCACGCGTTCTGAATTGAATGGAGCGGCCTGGTGACCCCAGATATCTCCCATATGTACATTCTGTTATGTGTCCGGGACATCATCCAGCACGCATTAGCCACACCGTGACCTCGCCTGGATGAATGAATTACCCTGTAGCAGTCGTTAAATTCTTCTCCATCCCCATTTGACACTTCCATCCCCGAATACTGGATCTTTGAGTTGAGTAAGTTGCTTCGATGTGTAGAGTACTGAGCAGAGCCCAATTGTGCGTGTGGGTTGACATGTTTTGGTAGCCCCCTATGATCTTTTTTTATGTAAATCAAAATGCACCTCAAGGAACAGAGCACACACCAAAACGCAAGGGACAAGCAGTAGATCGATTTGGTCTAACGTCGTCTTACAAATGTCAAGGTAAAGCCGCCATCAGAACCACCAAGTTGATCTCGATCCTTGCTCATCCCCAACTACTCAACGAATCCACACCACCGAATCATCCGACCCACAGACACGATCCGTCAACCTCTCACGCGAAACACCATCTTGGTCCACAATACTGGGGATAATGAGGAAGGGAGGGGGGGAAGGGGGAAGAGGTGAAAAAAAAAAGATTTCACTTTGAGGCTAGAAGCGCAATGAGAAGAGGGGAGTAGCCTATAATATATAAGAGGAGGCTGGAAAAACACATACACACAATGATGAGAGGGGTGATAGGATGGCCAAAAACTGCAGCGTACGACCCCGGTGATGGTGGAAGAGACCGAGAAAGAAAAGATGATAGACTTCCCCCCAAAAGTGGTGATATGGACGACGAACGATGACAAGGACAACGATGGCGGAACGACGTGGTTCGGTTACTGGTGGACTGCAAGTCGGATGACACCCCCCCTCCCCTCCACCTACCCACACCCATACAGTCCAGCGAGAGCCTCATCGACCAACGGGAGTTCCCCTATATGCAGCTTGATTGGCGTACCCACCACGAGAGGGAGCTCGTGGTTGTACAGGTCCATTATTCTGCCTCCCGTTTTGAACCGGCTGGCCCCGTGCCTGGGTTTGCGGCTGCTGTGGTGGCTGAGGTTGCGGTTGAGCAAGTGGCTTTTGTGGAGTAGGCGTTGGCTCTTCCGCCGCTGTAGGGGCGACATACAACCCCTTGTCGATGCTCTGAGGAATAGGCTGTATCTCCGTCCCAAGTTCTTGCTCGATGCGGTATAAATTGAATCGGTCCTCGTATGTAACAAGGTTGATGGCGAGACCCAAGTGGCCGAAACGACCCGATCGTCCGATGCGGTGAAGGTAGGTTTCGGAACTTTTTGGGAAGTCAAAGTTGATGACGACGTTGACGGCTTGGATATCAATGCCTCGCGTGAGCAGGTCCGAACAAACGAGGTTCCTACATACGCCGTTACGGAAATCATGGAATACGCGATTACGATGCGACTGCAGCATTTTTGCGTGCGAATAGAAACAGGAGTAGCCAAGTTCCGTGACCTTCTTGGCCAACAACTCGACACGATTAGTGGAGTTACAAAAGATGATAGATTGGTTAATTTGAAGCTACGAGGCGGTCAGCAAGACGAGCAGAGAGTAGAAAACGGGGCCACCTTGGAGAATAACGTATTTAGGCAATGCACTTTCTGCCGCTCTTCGACGTAAGCATAATATTGCGTAACGCCACGTAAAGTGAGTTCCTCCATGAGGTTTATCTCGTACGGAGACTTCATGTGTTTGTCCTACACGCGCTGGTGAGACAATAATTGGAAAAAATAGAACGGATAACGCACCTTGAAATCCTTCACAATAAGAGGGAAGGTTGCACTGAAGAGCATGACCTGACGGTCCGCAGGGAGGAAAGAGAGCAATTGCTCCATGACAGGTGTGAATTCGGGGGAGAGAAGCTTGTCGGCTTCGTCCATGACAAAAACGGGACACTCGCTGAGATCGGCAACATTCTTGCCAGCCAAGTCGAGAATACGGCCAGGTGTGCCGACAAGTACATGAACCGTCTCTGACAAACGTATGATATCGTCTTTGAGGGTAGTTCCACCGGTAGTGACCATGACTTGGATCCCCATGTGTTTTCCGAGGATCTTACAGACTTGGGAGGTCTGGAGAGCAAGTTCACGAGTGGGGACGAGTAGGAGTGCCTGGATCTTGTTCTTGTCGACGTCAATTTGCTGAAGAGAGGGTATGACAAAGGCAGCGGTTTTTCCGGTACCATTCTTTGCACGAGCAAGAACATCGCGTTTGGTGAGGGCAATGGGGATAGCTTCTTCTTGTATCGGGGAGGGTTTTTCGAAACCTGCCTCAAAAATACCCATGAGGAGTTCGCGGCGGAGAAACATGTCTTCGAATTCAATGCCCTTGGTGGCAGTTACATCTTCTGTTTGGGGCCGTAGGTCTTTTGGTGGTGGGCGGAGACCACTCTTCCAAGAGGCGTCGTTCTGGTTGGAAGAGCTGCTAAAAGAACGAATGATAAGAGGAATGGAATAAAGGCAGAAAATGATGCGACGCACGTGTTAGATGATGATGGCCGAGCTACTTGCGACATGTTTGAGGGTTGTTGAGAGTACGGAAGCGTCAATACGGGTGTCGAGCAATAGCGTGGGCTAGACAAAGTCGCAAGACGCGTGAGTTACAGAGGTGCGATGGTGGTACGATGGCTGTTTCGGTTGTTGGCAAGACTGTCGCAACAAGTTCGGGGATGGTGTTGGCGACAGCAAAGGTGTGTTGTGCGGATGTAACGTGGTGAGGTAGATCAAAGTCAGAGTTGAAAGAGAGACCGTCCACTTATCAAAATTCATAGGTCGAAATTTCCCACGACCCATCCCCTGCGAAAATTGTAACATTGACATTTTGGACCTGGATTTTTCATCCTAGCAGTCGATGAGCTGCGCATCGAGAAGAGGTGGAGGCTCCTAGCGCTGGCTCGCATTCTCTTGGCCTGCCCAAGGTTTGCGCCAACACCAGAGATTTTTGCATCGTTGCGAACCACCACAGGGTCGCGGCATCAGGTTCAATTCAGTCGCTGTGCCGACTACTAGCCGCATGTTCATCCTCAGGCCTCAGGCTCCACCGCAAGCGCGGGATCCCGTATTTCTACAGGTGACCGTTCCGACGACATCCTCATCTCCTTGCCTTAGTCCTGACAGCAACGGGTCGATGTGTTTACTCTGCGATCACAAATTTACGTCTGCTCCATTAGCCTGCCAGTGCACCGCAGTACGTACATGGGACTGCCCAAGGTTCTCATCCGCATCTTGGGGTTACTCTTGCGCGTTCGAGTGATAGTTACCATGGGCCGTCCGATACCACCACGCTCCACCATCGATCTTATCGAAGACTCGCACAAGTTTCGTCGCTCCGAGACTATCTCCACATCGCCTCACCAAACGTGCCAACACCTACATCAAGAGACGAGCTCATAAGTCGCATTTTCCCTTCGATAGTGCTCTTCGAGGGGTTGAACCTGAGCTACCTGGTGCTTCGCAAGCAGAAGCAGAAGAAACGCGATAGGTAAGTAGTTATGTCACCCGCGACGGTGCTGTGTTTCTTTATGGAAAGATGGATTGATCGCTGGCATCAACGGTCCAATCGAACATACCGCACATCCGTTCCTCCCCAGCAGTGACCGGCGGATATAGAATCAATGCTGATCCGGAAGTGCGGGGACTCATTGCAGGCTTTCTTTGCGCCAAGGTCGTTACCAAAATGGTCGACGTGAGGGATGAACAGGGCGTTCGAGAGGCCGTCGCGCAAATCGTGTCCGAGCTGGTCAGCGTCGAAATATTGTTGTAAAACTTCCAGGACTTTGTATTCCATTAGACTGTGTTGATAATGATGATCGCATTTTCGTGATACAGGCGGTGGATCAGTTTTCCACTAGATCAGAAGACATAGAAATGTTCGTTATATTCGCCTCGCTCGCCTTCTTTTTTGCATAGGATATGTGAAAAAGGCAGAGAAGTACACACCAGCGACTGGATTTGCCTGCTATCTTAATCTGTCGCATCAGAATCTGTTGCACTTTTACATAAGTCCTATTGGGTGGTCTAGATTAGTCTGGTAAGGCCCAGTAGAGTGGGATAAATGCGCCGTGCAAACATGAAACTTATCGACGTGACAACAGTGCATAGAATTCTCATTTTAAGCATAGCTTAGATTTAGGTCAGGATTCACCCAGATTTAAATTTTGTTGCTGCGTGTCCTCTGATGGCAGGATGGTAGAGTCGTCAATTGATAACGTTCAAACGCCCGTGCTGACTTTGAGGCTTACTCACCGGACATCCATTCAACGTTACGGCGAGATGACGCCGTCCGACGAACTTCAAGAAGCCCCAATCCCGTGCGACAGCCACCGGAAGCACTGGCAGCGCACGGTAAGCCTGCCGTGGAATGCCAGTTGAATTTTGTAGCATCCGATGTGAACGCACTTACAATCGTCGAGTGTTCCAATGTTCCTTGAATGTCCTTCCAACCCGGAGGAAAGCAAGAAACCCAGGATAAAGATGGTAGTTTTTGCAAAATCCGATTTGTACAGCCCTGTCAAACAAGTTGCTTCTAAAGCTTGTCTAAATCAGTGCGTTGTCTACGTAACTACTAGCCTTGGTGGGCATATTCGGCACAACGCCTTGAAGTCGCGGACAGTCAACATCATCAGCTCGTTGAATGTGCGAGTTGTCAGTTTCTTGTGTTCTGACCAGTAGAGCCGCTGACCTCCGAACAGGCTCGAGCGAGCAGTCTCGGGACAAGCACATGTCGCGCACATTGCCGATCGGCTACTTTCCGATCACCTCAATTATGACCACGCCAATGGGAATGTGCCTAGGGCCAGGGTAAGCGGCCGTTGGAAGAGCACTCTTTGATGTAAACGCCCACCGCGCTGGGATCCTAAAAGCCAGGTTGGAACTTTGCACTTCACACCCATTTGTTCTGATAAACCACGTCTTCTAGGTGATTGAACAGACGCCTGTCACCGGTCAGTGCTGGCAGCCACCTCAAAATTAAAATTTATACGCCGTCGAGCTCTGGACAAAAAGGCTTTGGCCTACGATACACTCACTTGTAATTTTGCGCTCATTTTTCAGCACGCTCGTTTCCAAGTCTCTTTGCTTCACGGACATGTTTACCCCTCCTCCCTCCCCGCTTCCGCCTACACGGCATGAACCAGAACTGGATATCCACTCTTTGGACGAGGTCCAAACAGGACACAGTCCTACGCAAGATACCCGCGTTCCACTGTTAAAAGAAAGGATTCACCACTCAATTCGATGGACTATCATCCTCGTTCCTCTGGCTCTTGTACTCCTCGCTGCATACACCCGTTTTAGTGTACACCCTGCTTTCTTTGACCTGCTTTCAACGGACGGCGATCACGAATGGACTACTTGGACAAATGTGGCGGATTGGTCACTTCACGAGCCACACAGGACTGCGAGCAACCTTTTGGTCAAGAAATCCGTGCCAACTCGTCTTGCAGCACGGGATACGACAACGCCCGCTCCAACGGTCCCGGCGAACCCAGTCTTACCCACACCATTTCCTCAGCCCTTTGATACGACACTCTCCGCTAATTTCTCTACCAATTCCTGTTATAACTTCTTCTTGAACATGACGCAAACGGATGCATTCCGCACCTGTCGACCATTTTCCCTATTGATCACCACCTCGCATACATTTGTGACGGTAATGTCTCGTTTTCGCATCGTCTCTGGTACATGAATAACCCTTGTTGTTTTTACCAAACAGGCTCAGAATAACATTGATTTGATGAATACGGATGTATGGGGCACCTGCAACACAGATATTTCACAAGCGCAGTGCGACGCTAACATGTCTTGGTTTGCATCGTCGCTACAATCGTCGTGCCAAACGGACCTTGCAAACCGAGTAGAGACCGCCGTGGATACTCTAAATGGTGATTATCCCATCGATCCAAAACACCATTCAAGTACTGACGAGTTACTTGTCGTGTTGGCTGAACTACAGCGTTGCGCGCGTACGACCTGATGCGGAACGCCGCCTGTCAAGTGGATCCAGCGACGGACTCGTACTGCTATGTGGAAGCTGTCGCAAATTCTGATCCGTCAAGTTATTGGTTCTACCAGTTACCACTCGCCCTACCACTCGGACCGAGGATCACGACGAGCGCTTGCAACCTGTGTACGTCGAGACTGATGGCGTTGTATGCGTCGGCATTGGATAATGCGAACGGGACGAGTCTCGAGGGTCTTGTGCAGACATACAACACCGCTGCGGACACGCTGAACAAGGTCTGTGGTCCGTCGTACGCCAAAAACGCACAAGTAGTAAATCCGAGCTTGGCGTGGATGAATGCTGGCATGCCAAGCACGAGTTGGCTTGTGGCGTTGGGTCTGATCGCAGGGGCGCTGTGTGGGAGTTGATGGGATGCAAAGCCGCGGCATCATCTCTCTGATGGGATGTGGGTGGATATGTTCTTTTCCGGGACCCAGGCCGGAGAGAATAGACAGTGTTGGTTCAATCTGGGTTCCTTGCTCGACCTTCGATGCTCTCTCATTGGGCTCGTGTGTTTATTGCTCTGCCATGGGTCTATTTGGGTTTACAAATGTTTCTTTGATACCCAGGATGTATAGAGTATAAATGTCCAGATTTTTATACATGAGTATGTGGATGGCTAGGGCTCAAGTTGCCAAAAAGGGCAAGTAACATAGCCGAGGTGACTGCGGTCAGTTTCTGCGCAGCCCCTTGAAATCGACGAGCTGGTCCCGTCGATCACCCTGATTTTGCTTATCTCCGAGACGTCGACTACGGTTATCACGCTCATACAAAACCCAGAAACGTCGGTGGTATCGCGGACCCACGACCGTTGCTGTCGCTGCCATGCCTCGTTTGCGTGTCCTCGCTGGTCCGACTGCCGACGATCTGGTACCCATCACGGACATCGTCAACACTGGTCGGGCATTCCCAATCGTCTCTAAACATTTCGAGGGCAAGATTGCGATTTATGTCAAGAATTTCATTGATCCAAAGGGGAGACGGTTGACGAGTGAATATTTCGACAGGGAGGATAGGAAAGGCATCACTTGGAGCATTCAGGTTCAAGGTATGTGCTGGAATCACTGCCCCGTCCCATCTTGCTTCACCTTCTGATGTGTTTGCATAGGCCGGTTCTTGCAACATCATTCAGCAGATGATATTCTATTTGGCAACGTCTTCGAGAAGAGGTTGAAGCTCCCTTGGGGCTCAGGTGCAGCTCTTAAATTCATGCAGTGCGTATGTTCGTTCTGCGATGTGATTCCAAATTCATTCGATGGTGTTCATGGGAACAGTTTTATTGATCCCACGCTGGAACACGACCTCACTTCTCCCAAGCCATGGGCGCTTTCACCCTTGGTTGCAACGATGCCTCACTTTGCGCACGAACGGATCTACAAGCTAGACGGGCTACCCCCGTCCGACATTCCCCCATTCCCTCCACCTGCTTCTGTATCTGACGACACTTCTCAACTCTGGATGTCCTCGCCATGCTCCGTCCACCAACCTCGGTCCCGTGAGGTAACGCCCCCTTCTTTCTCCCGTACCTCCTTCACCTCGTGGTCCTCGAGTTCCGATACGTCGCGTGGCTCCACCATGTCGTCTTTGCGAGACAACGTCAATAACACGTTCAAATGGTCCCTTGGAAAAGCACACTTGCTGTGGAAAGGGTCAAAGCGCGACATGGACTTTCGGACGGCTGGCGAACGCAGGTCATTTTTTGAAAGTGCACAACATCGCCAAGGGGTCGTTCTGGGACCACAGGTCTGTGCTGCATTTTCAACGGTGGGGGCTGCTTGGATGAACAGGCAACTGATGACACTCAGGATCTCGTGACGACCGACTTTTGTTACGGTTACCTCGAGTTCAGCCCGACGTTGTCGCTGCGCCTTCCAGGTGGCATCTGTTTTGATCTAGTTAGGTACTGGGACAAACACCCGGTCAGATTTATCTGCTGTGAACGCAACAAGGAGAACGACCGGGGACCGACGGGAAACGTCTTCTGGTGTGTTTCGTTCGAGGCCGGTGACGATGACGATGAGCAAGAATCGGATGAACCTGTAAGCGAGGAGGAGACGCTTTGTCAGCCTTCAGATCTGCGATGCGTTGATTAAGTTTTAATTATCATTTTCGTGCTTTGGACGTTGTTGTAGGCTAGCTCGGGTAGTATACCCATTTCTTGTATCGTGTTCCGAGGCTAACTTTCTGTATTTTGGTCGGACAATCATTGACTTGCGGACTTGGTGCAGTGCGTGTCTTTCGAACTGCTCTGTGCATCAACATCATATCTTGGAGGTGGTCCTAGCAGGTTAGGGGCTATATACCTATTTCTGGATTCTTACGTCGTGTTTCTCGGCTACCTGTTGGCGACTTGTCTTCCTGTTCTTGATTTTTACACACAACCTACCATGATACAGATATGTCGTGCGGAGGATGGCGAGTCTTTTCAAGTGAGTTCTGTTGCTCGCTGAGCAGTACTGTTCGTTGAACAAAAATACCTAGGTCAACGCTACCTTGCGGGACATCGAGAGGTGGGACTGAACGCTGACTCTGAGCGACCGGTTTGACTCGTCAATCACAGGAGAGGCAGTCTCGAGCATTTTCTCCATCAAGAGATTGGTGTAGATCAAGATGCCATTCTAGCGTATCTCTCGGACGGGACGCGCCTACGATCGGATAACGTGCGTGAACTTGTCGGTGCTCAAGACCAGGTGCGTGTAGCTTCAGCTATCCCTCCGTTCCACGCGCGCCCCAACACATCTGTATTCACGGGACGTGGACAGACTATTTATGTATTCAACAAGCACTATCTTGACATTGAATTTCCGGAAGTGCTCAGGGAGCTCCGCGTCGAGCCACCATTACAACTTCCCATAGAGGGTACGCTGTCATTCATCTTCTATTGTCTCCCCCGCTTGTTCATACTTGTGACGCTCGAACAGAAGTTCTCTCTGCAACGCCCCCGTACAAACCTTCCCACCTCGCGGCCCAATATCTCCGCAACGCACACGTTTATCTTGACTACGTCACCCATACCCTCGCAACGCTCCATCGTCAACACGAAGCCATTCGTATTGCATGTAGTAGCCTCGATCTCAACACGCTCGATATCACAGATGTATTTGATGGGATCACCCTCACAGCCTCACGGGACCTCGCGCACCAGGCTTCCTTGCTCACCTCTGTCGACGCCGACCTGGAGATCATCAACCAGGTGGAGGTGCATGTCGAGTTTTTGTCCCCGACCATGCGTAAGGCGATCGAGGGAGGTGAGAAACCTCGGATGTTGGGAACGTATGTGGCCAGGGATCGAATGAAACTAGTGGCAGATGGGTGTTCACGGATCCATAGTGAGTGGATGTCTCGGCGAGGGACGAAAATATGACAAATCTCATTCCATGCTTAGATGATCTACGAACTCAATTTTCCGAGTCTGAAAAGGCAGTGCGGAGGTTGACGGCGGGTACAGAGGTGGTTCGGTCGGCAGTGGCCAACGTAAAGTGAGCTTAGATCAAGGTTCGCGGTCAAGCGTCGTTGATATTTTGCTAGGACCATTGAAGATGCAGAGACTTCAGGGAGAAGGTTTCACGATACTCTGGACAAGGCCTCTGAAATCGCAGCTGCGCTGGAGAGTCCTGCAACGAACCACGACGCGCTCATGCAAGGTAACGTGGTGAATTGGCCTATTGAGCACGCTCTCACCCTCCTTTGGCAGAGCTCAAGCAGCTTGATAGCGTTCTCAGGCATGAGGTGGAGGTGATGACGTGTGCCAAAGTACGTCGAAGCGGCCTTTCGACGTAAATCAGCAACCCGGGCTAACGATTGCGCTCAGGACAACTATACCGAACAATGCGTAGGGGCATTACGTCGTATCAGCACTCTGAATGTGGACCTTGTTCAGCTGCCCATTATGCTGTCTCAATTGCAAACCAAGTTTCGATCGAAGACTAATTTCTCACATATACAACGTCTGCATAGTATGCTGTACTCTTATGGTGCCACGGTAATCGAGATTGCACGCCGAAAGGAGTTTGGTGAGGGTCTGGAGCGGGATCTGTCCCCCCTGCCACTAATAGCTGTACAGCACGATTCTTTTATCAACGAGCACAATCCATTCTGGAGGTCATGGCAAAACTCTCGTGAGTAATCCCATTCTATTCGTTGCGGTGCGAGATGACGAAGGGTCGCAGTGCAAACGAGAGAAAACGTCGTCAGGTATACCGTGGCGAAGTACATGGACAGTTACCGTTTGAAACTCGGGGTATGGACGATCCCGTACCCACCATCGACTTTTCACCTTCTGGAGGCAAGGATTCGGCGTACTCGCTCGAAAGAGAAGACGTGGATGGTGAGTCTCATTGCGTTTGGTGTGCGTTTGAACAAAGGAAGGGGATCATAACCATCTTGGGACAGCTTTTCTGCACGTGGTGCACGACCTGGAGGAAAATGCCCGATCAAGTTCAGATCCAGCGATCCTCGACTCTGTGCAAGAGACACGTTTTGCGCTCGAAAAGCTCGTACAAAAAATGGACAACCTCGAAGCGGGCTTTGACCGCATAGCGGAACGTTCGCGTAGGTTGACTATCGATTCTTCTAAGGTGGTCTTCTCACATGGCGTTGCAGTACTTTCTGCTTCTCGATTATCAGCGTCTCGAAGGAAGCGTATGTCTTCCATTCTGATCTTGGCTTCGATAGCCTCGCTCAGTCCATCGTAGTTACAGAAGCGGACGAGATGGCTTTCCAAGAACTCTCGGAACAACTTCACAATGCGGAAGAAGCAAAGGCCCATTTGGAACTCACCGCGCAGGAGGAACGAACGGCACATCAGGAAGAGATACGTCGATTGAAGCAGGACGTCCAAACGGCGGAGCTCGCTGCTCAATCCGAGCGCGAGAGGGCAGATTCATTGGAACGTGAGCTACATCAAGCCAAGGCACAGATCGAGAGCGGAGTGTCCGCTCGGCGGATTCTGGAGCGGCGAAACTTGGAGCTGGCGCAGGACGTGGAGGGACACCGTCGAGAGCGTGTCAAGGCGCTGGGGGATGCGACGGAGCAAGCGAGAGTGGCAGATGTGCTTCGACAGGAGCTCGCGCAGGTTCGCGCGCAAGCGGAGGAAGTGAAAGCCCTCAAAGGAAAGAACGCGGCCGAGGTGAACCAGCTGCTGGAAGAACAGACGGTGACACTGCGGAATCTGGAAGAGGCTCGTTTACGTGGGGAAGACCTGGAGAGTCAAATACGGACGGCGAGGGCGGAAAACGACGAGGTGCATCGGATGTTGAAAGAGTCAAATATGGAAAAGGATCGATTGCTCAGGCTCCAGGCGACGGAGCACGATCGAATGCTTCGGGATCATATTGCGGAGGCGGACGGAGATCGGGCCGTGTTGGAGCATCAGTTCTCGGAACTGAAAGAACAACTTGAGGACGCGAGCCGTCAACTCAAAGAAGCTTGTGCCAATGTGGACCTGACTAACGCAGACGCGATGGGTTTGCGTGAGGAGTTGCAACGCGTCGAGCTCGAGCTACGCGAAGCCAGACACGTCGAGCACTTGCTGCTAGAGGATGTGACCGCCGGACGCGTCTCGCATGCCGACCTTGAGCAGAATTTGGAGAACAGCGGGCGATTGTTGGCGCAAATGCTTGACGTGGCGATCGCGTTTCGGAATGCCCATTCCAAGGCACTATCGATGGTGCGCGCGTACACGACCCACCCGAACGCAAAACAAGGTCAAAATCTGAGCGTTTATCCTCAGGTGGTGGAATCTGCGCTTCCTCCGCCCCCACCGTTGCGTCATGATGTGATTATGGAAGAACCATCACCGATCGATCCGTCGGATCCCGTCGGAGCGTTGGAACACCTGCGGGCGTTTGACCACGATCACTTTTTGGACGCCGTCGCTAAAACGGGTACGGTCATTCGAAAATGGCAGAAGCAATGCAAGGAATATAGAGAGCGTGCCAAGGGAAAGATCTCATTTCGAAATTTTGCAAAGGGGGATCTCGCCTTGTTTCTCCCTACCCGAAACTCGGTGTCCAAACCCTGGGCGGCATTTAACGGTGAGCATGTTCTTTTCTCTCGAAATCCAGCTCCGTTATGTGGTCGCGGTAATCTGACGTCCAACGCGCGTAGTGTCTTTTCCTCATTACTTCCTGTTGGCAACAGGACACTTGGCGGAACAGTTGAAGACACGGGAATGGATAGTCGCTCGGATTACGTCCATCACCGAGCGCGTGGTCGACCAAAAGGTAAGCAGACTGATATACATTCTTTCTACATGTCTCATTCCATTATCATAGGATCCGACTAGCAACCCATATGGCTTGGGCGACGGTATCAAGTATTACATGCTGGAGGTAGAGGACTGGACGCAATCCAGCCAAAACAACAAGCGAAGACCCAATTTGCGCAAGGTTTCAGCCGTGTCAGACCCAGAAAGCGAGCGCAAGTCAACATTGGCTACGCCAGAGCAACCACCGATTCCTTCAGGTCCACCCCAAGCTCAGGTTGAAGACTCATTCAGCGTTACGCAGCCGCCTACTTCGCACTTATTTCCTGCACGCCCTCGAGCAAATTCGACACCCTCTGCCGGACCCTCGTCACTCTCACGTCTGCTTGCCCAAGCGCCCCCCGAACCATCTGAAGAGCCGACATCAATGGTTGTCCCGCCGTCCAAAGCTGAGGTGCTTACCCCCCCTCCTAACTCAGACCACGAATCTTCTCCTTCACCCCAGCCACAGCTGCCACCGTCGTCTCCATCGCTGTTGCCCAAAGGAGTGGCTCCCTCTTCACCCCTGGTTCCCCCGCCTGTAGGCTCTATTCCATCACAACCACGTACATCCTCGCCGTTGCGCCCAGGCTCGCGTGCGTCCCGACTCTCGACGACATCCAGGATATCTTCAGCACGACCGCCCACACTGGCGACGGTCACGAGTTCGCCGGTTGCAGTGAAAGCCGTGGCGACGACAGCGCTAACGGAACCCACATTTTCCGCGGTTCCATTGTCGTCCGAGCCAGCTTTGTTTGCGGGTCCGCCATCGCCGTCAGGGTCGCTTTCGGACGGGATGTCGCAGTTGTTGATACACCGACGGCGAACGGCATCGTACCATGTTCGGGCGTCGCCTTTGGGCTCCGGGTCTGGCGCAGGTGGTCTTCCAAGTGCGCTGCCACACACACAAACGCACGCACAGCTTCCACAGCCAACGGCGTCGAGCACGCTAGCGACATTTGCGAGCAACTGGGTCGTTCCATTTGGGAGGCGGAAAAAGGCTGACACGGCAATCATTCCCACCCCGTCGTCCCCATCATTGATGGAGGCCAGTATTGGGACGAGTAACGGACAAGTATACTATGATGCTCCCTCAGGAAGCGTTCAGAGCCAGAGCAAGGACGTCTCGGCGAGCGAGATGCTGAAACGGCTATAGAACGTGTGCCGTGCATTGGCCGGATGGATCGTAGTCGGATGCTGGATGTTATCGATTTCCAACTTGCAACGTTGTGCTTTTTGTAGGTAGTTGCTTTCTCATGCTCAGCAACGCATGGACACACTTTGTTATCAGTCTAGATAGGAAATGGCGCGACATCGGTACCAAGAGCTTTCTCCGGGCGGGACAACCGCTCGTAGGTGGAGCTTTGAAGATCCGGCAATGACCACTCCTCCGTCCATACTTGGTAAAATCATTAGTGGATGTCATATCCAGACGAGTGGCAGTCTATCCTATCGCGGAAGCAGACAACAAGACCTATCGTCGAGCATGCACGTGCTCCTGGAGATCTGGTCTATGCTATTCTGGCTCGTCGATGCATAGTCACCACCAGCAAGAACATTGATGCGTCTTTAAAGATATCTCAAGGCACAACGACTGATAACCATTGCTTCTATTGGAGGTCCGATGCAAATACATCAGGACCGTTCTGATACCAATTGCAATTTCCGACGAAAATTAGATGGCACATCATTTGCCTCGACTGGAAATAATTATTGCAAGCACTCTTTCGAACGGGTGGATTAGGTGGATTACCATGTCATTTCAAGCCTCTGGATACAGCCTGACATTGGATGGATGGAATCTGACCAAGCGCACGGATATAGGTTTCTCTGAACCGCATTGAAAGCAGGACAAAGAGATTGATCAGGCGTCAAAATAGTGCTCAAGGGACGCGTCGAGCGCAGGTTAGACCAGCAGGGCGAGTAGCGTGCCGACCACATCAAGCCCATAGTGTTTCACAGGCAGGCGGTTAACTCGGAGATTGCACATCTCCAGGGATCCTATCATTGCGGAGATGAGGTCTGCGGTCGAGTGACCTTGATCGTGGAATCCGCTGAAACAATAGGAAGCGAACGAACCATTTTTTGAAATCCCGAGTTGCGCCGCCAAATTGATCTATCGTTGTTCGTGTTGCCACGGGGTATTGAACCGTACCAGATCAAGGGATTGCATCACACTCTAATACGCCCGCTATCCACGCTCTGGTAGTGCTGGGAATGGTTTGACAGAAACCGTACCGCGAGTGTTCGCACATAATGCTAGTCTCAGTAAGTTCACCTTCGGGAAGCCGGACCACCGTTGTCACGTGAGCGCGGTGGTCCGTTCCATGATAACCTTCGTTCCTCAGTTGACAAACGGCGTACTCAGGTACAGCGTGGCGGGTCCAACTTACTCAATGATCAAACACGAAAATACCACAGGCGCGTCGACGATTGGATCTGGGGCTAGGATGCGGGATGTCTGCGGAAAAACGTCTCAACCTCATCTTAGGTGTTAAATGGCTTTCCCGCGCCAAAGCATTATAAGGGCACCAACCGAACGCGTGACATCCCTGACCACATTCGTTTTCTCATTTCTCGTAAATACCCAGAAGACGAGATGCCAAGTGCTGCTGGTCCTGCTACCGTTGCGGCAAAGGATGGTTCACTTGCACATTTGATCGACCCGACCAGAACGTGGTATAATAACAGGCGGTGGGTATCCTACGTAGCGGTCGTGCTTCCCCGAGCTCACACACGTCGACAGACTGATCATCCTCCATGCGTGGATCGTCCTTCTGTACGTCAGGGAGAGACTTCACGTGTTCATTTTTCTGACATTTTTACAGCCTCATTACGTCGTCCACCAACGGCTACGATGGTAGCATGGTGAATGGGTTACAGAGTCTCCAGCAATGGGAGTCTGCTTTCGGCTACCCAACTGGTGGGAAGCTCGGTTTGCTTAGTGCCATTCAGGTGAGCACACAAGGCCACAAACGTTACTTCGGTACCTGCTGACTACAGCGTAGACCATTGGTGGACTTGCAGGCTATCCTTTTGCCCCATATGTGTCCGATGGTTTTGGTCGTCGTCGCGCCGTATGGTTGGGTGCAGCTATCATGTGCATCGCTGTCGCTGTTCAGACTGCTTCGCAGAACGTCGGCATGTTCATTGGTGCTCGTTTCTTGATTGGCTTTGGCCTCACATTCGCAGGTGAGTTCCGTAATGATTCAGCGTGTAGTTTCATAAACTGGGCAACATTTACAGCCAACGCCGCTCCCCTGCTGGTCACCGAAATTGCATACCCCCCATACCGCGCTCCTTTGACATCCCTGTACAATTCTCTCTGGTATTCTGGTTCTATCATGTACGTTTCTTTCTTTATGTGTTGCACCTCTACGCTCTACGCTATTCCTGACCCACGGCAATTTTTTGTTAGTGCCGCCTGGACAACGTACGGTACCTTTAAGATAAACGGCTCATGGGCATGGCGTTTGCCATCATTGCTGCAGGGTGTTCCTTCGATTTTACAGGTGGCCCTGATTCTATTTGCACCCGAGTCGCCTCGTTGGCTGGTCAGCAAGGGGCGTGATGATGAGGCGCTGCATGTGCTTGCTTACTACCACGCCGACGGCAATGAGTAAGTGTACACCAAAACAAACACTGTTTCTGCTAATTACTCCGTTTCCAGATCAGATCCCCTTGTACGGTACGAATTCCAGGAAATCAAGTCCGCGATTGAGTTCGACCGCACGGTGGCCAAAAACACGGGCTGGAAGTCATTCATCGCTACTCCTGGAAACCGCAAGCGTGTATACATCATCATGGCCATTGCCTTCTTCTCGCAATGGTCCGGAAATGGCCTTGTCTCGTATTACTTGAACAAGGTCTTCGACCAGATCGGTATTACTGCTGCAAGCACTCAACTCCTCATCAACGGTATTCTGCAAATCTGGAACTTGGGTTGGGCGATGTACGCTTCCTTCATGGTCGAGCGTCTGGGTCGTCGCTTCCTCTTCTTGCTTTCTGCCGGTTTGATGACGCTCTTCTATACGGCACAAGCGATCTGTTTCTCTGAGTATTCTCAGCATGGGACTCCTGCGGCTGGACATGCCGTCATTGCTTTCATCTTCCTCTTTTACGCAGCATACGACATTGCGTTCACTCCCCTCATTGTCTCTTACACGGTCGAGATCTTGCCGTTCAGCCTCCGTGCCAAAGGTTTCAACATCTTTAGCCTTGTCGTTTCGATCGCCCTTATCTTCAACCAGTACGTCAACCCGATCGCATTGCAAAGCCTTGGATGGAAGTACTACGTAAGTCGCGCTCAATGTCTGTCCATTGCGGTCGGTCGTACTGATAGCCTGTCCGACCGACGTAGCTCGTGTATGTCTGCTGGCTCGCCTGCGAATTCGTCCTTTTGTGGTTCTTCATTGTGGAGACCAAGGGTCGGACGCTGGAAGAGACAGCAGCGTTGTTCGATGGCGAGAATGCCATCAATCAGATCACACACCAGGCAGAGATGGAGGAAAGGCGCGAGGATTCCGCGCTCGAGAAGCGTTCCACTGGTCGAGAGAGCGCATGAGACCGATTTTCCCTCCTTCCCATGCATGTCTCACTCTTCCTCCTCGTCATATATCGGTGGTTGGTTTGATTCGCGAACCATGTTGTGTTTTTATTTTGTTTTCATTTTTGCTTTAGGTCTCCGTTTATTCACGTCGATCCTTAGTCGCCAACGGACCCCATGACATCCTGCATTTGTGTACGATATTTACATTCAAAGAAACGAAGATTCCATTTGATTGCGTGTCATGAAGGTATCATTTTCCGACGGAACGAATTTTCCGCCGCAGTAGTGGATGATGACACCACGCGGCCGTCGTACTATCAAGGGGTCAATATTTCAATAGTCACACCACCACCTTATCTGCCTATCAAAGACACGGTGAGGGAGCAGTTGACACGGGTTCTTGATCACGACGTCGGACACCAAACCTAGGCTCGCAAGTACGCGCCTCTTCCTAACCGATCATCACATGAGCGTCCCAACGCTCGTGACGCGACCCCATGACATCTAAGTTCTTCGACATGGTTCTGCGACAATGTGCATGTGCCAGTGCGTGTGTACTTTTTTTTGGCGTTTGCACAGTCATCCTGCATCAGCAAATCAGCAAATCACTGTAGATTGTTGTATAGTGCTGTAAGTGCATTACAGTACAGTGACATAAAATATGTTTAAAAGTGAATTTAAATGCTATACAGACAATATAATTTTTTCCTGGACACACTGTGAACTACTGTGGACAACTGTTACTCACTGTACCACTGTGTGAAAATGACTGTTTTGCTGACAGTGGGGCATTTAGTGATGATCAGAGATGGACAGGACTCCTGGGGAGACAACATTTGAACAATTCCACATGTAAGTGACTGCCCATGCAGTGCCTCCGACGGGAACCATAAGGCCATTTGTTAAATGATAACTGCTCGATCGGTCGAGATCGTCCTTGCCAGGGCAAACGTGACCCCAACCCAACCGATAAGAAAAGGAATATGAAGTGCAGTTTTTCTGCATCGCCCGTCATGCACACTGGGTCAGCATGTACCGACCAATCGGAACTAGTCGCAAAGATTGCAGAGTGCTCAGAGACTCAATAACGTCTACACTAGATGCCCCCCAGTGTTGGGTATACAGGACCCGTGGAATCATTGAAGAATCTGTCACCCCCTGGGCCCTAAATAGCCAACTTATCAGGCCTCCGTGATCGCCCTATCATCGGCCACAACCTGCAGTGCGTGCGTGCGTTTTGTCAAATCGCGCGCGTACGTTCATCGTCATTGCCTGGTATGTAGTGGTTGTACTAGGATGGTGATTTGACGTGCAACACCGTGACAGGTTCGAACTTTCAATCGACGAATGGTTCCCAGATATAACTCGGAAATACCCAGTTCAGGAAAAAGGCGGCAAGGTAAGGGCTAACGAGGATGCGGATCGAGCCGCCCCGGGATCAGGCCACATGATACGATCGTGCACCGCAAACGGGGGATAAGTATATGCAACACTACAGCAGTGAGGGCATGGTCTTATCCGGGTCATAGTGTGGATTTTGGACACCCTACTTCTGAAGCTCCATAACCGCTGCCATCACTAGCGAGGACACCAAACAAAGCCGCAGCGAGTGTCGAGGTACATCTCACTGCCATGTGCAAGTCCGTCAGACAAACTCCAGGTTTACTGGACCTGCTGAAAGATCAACCTGATGCCCCAGCCTCCCAGGTGTCCCCGAGAAAAGATAAGTCAATGTAGTATATGAACAGACCTACTGTGACAAGGAAGAGAAGAGAAAATGGTAAAAGTACAAACAAGGAACGGTTCAGGCTATCGGATGCCTTGCAAGGAGAAACAGGGATGGCTACGAAAAGTGAAATGACGTGAGCAAGGATCGGCGACACCGTGTACACATGGAAGGAAAAGTCGAGAGCACTGATAATCTCCCCCCCCCGGTGGGAAGTTAGCGAGGACTGCTTTGTTTATGGAGAGGGTCATGTCCAGAGTGAACGAATAGATACGTAGGGATTGTGAATCGTGATATGGTGATCGCTCTCCTTTGCAAAGGTACCATGCAAATTAGGTCCATCATTACCTCAACTTCGTCTTCAACTAGTGCTCCACCACGTTGCTTAGTTCTGGCAGCCCCGACAACAAAGGGGGCTGGTACGAGGCCCCGTCGTCGTTCCCATCATTAAAACCATCCCTTTAGCAAGATACAGCCAGCCATAACGGAACAACCGAAAAGAGACGAGCAAAGAAGAGAAATTAAATATGAAACTGGATCAAGAAAGATGAAGAGATGCTCCACCTGACTTAACCAGTCTTGCTATTTCCCTTCTTCTGTTTGCGAGGTGGTGTTACGGGGCGGCCCATGTTCATGCCACCGTATGGGTACTTGGCTTTTTTCTCAGCAGGTTTAAGGATCTTCGGACCACGTGAGCAAAGGCGGTTGTACATGATCACGTGACATCTCACCTGGAAGGAACAGAGTAAAGTCTCGTCAACGCTCATCATGGCGCCAGCATTGTCGAACTCTCCACAATAATTTGGTGCTGAGAATAAGGTAACAAGATGTCGTTTCGCGAAAAATTCGTAACCATCTTCCACGACCTGTAACACGTCGGTCATGGGAACTGACAAGCGATATTAAGGTGGAAACGTGCCTGATGTGCTCTGCAAATGAGGTCCATGTCATGTTTCTGCAAAAATCTCGAGACGACGTCTGGTCCAAACGTAAACGAGACGCCTCGGTCATTCTCCGACCACCCAGTGATGTCTTTGTCTGGGTCTGACCATAGAAGGTCACAAAGTAGTCCTGCATGATCAGTGTTAGATAGCCCTTTGCAACATACGGGAGGCGGACATACCAGTGTCTGGAACGTCTGTTGGTCTCATGACCCTTCGTATTTGTTCCATTGATTGAAGATCGGGGGACAATCCGCCGTGCATGGTGAATATCTTCTCGTCGATGATGGCAGCGATGGGTAGGCAATTAAAGCAATCAGTAAACGTTTTCCATAGCTTGATGTTGTACCGCCGTTTGCCTGGTGTCTACCTTCAGTACTGGCCACGTCTCGGAAGGATGAAAGGGACAGGCATACATTCGTCATAAAAACCATAAATTCGGTTGATACTTGCGCACTCGTGATTTCCACGAAGAATGAAAAAGTTTTCAGGGTACTTGATCTTGTATGCAAGGAGGAGGCATATGGTTTCGAGTGATTGCTTACCCCGGTCGACGTAGTCGCCGAGGAAGAGGTAGTTTGCTTCCGGTGGGAAGCCTCCGTACTCGAAAAGTCGCAAAAGGTCATAGTATTGACCATGGATGTCACCTGTCGGGCATTCCGGCAGGATGAGTCATAACAATAACGCCGTCGTACAGAATACCGATGACGAACCGCAGATCTTGATGGGTGCTTCTAGCTCCAATAGAATCGGTTGGTTTATGAAAATCTCGCGTGCTTTTGTGCAGAGATATTTGATTTCGTACTCTTGTAGTTGCACCGGCTTGCCTGGGCGGTTACCACGCACTGTCACAAAAAGAGGAAAAAAAGGGACAAGCATCAATAGTGCTGTTCAAAAACCAGAGCATGGTCTGGAATGGGAATGTGCAAGAATTGTTCGAGGGACGCATCTTGCACCCTGACCGCTTTTTCCACCAACCCAACCCGACACATCACGACACTGCCGCATGCTGCGCTGGCGGGCCCAACACCGCACAACGCCCTACACCCACCCTCGAGACAACCTTCCAGACCCCCCAGTGAGGACGGCGCCGGAAACGTTTGCATCTCCCCCTCCAGCTTGCATGCAGCAACCCGAAAGACGACCGAGTGACAGACGCCACCCACCTTCTAACAACCGGTCGATGACCGAGTCCAGATCGATCTCCGTTGCAGAATCGGCCATGTGAAGTCGTGTTTCGATGGTTCAGACGTTGGCGTGAAGGAGCGAGGTACGAATGGTGTTGGTGGAAAAAACAAGCGGTACGCAATAACGTTGATCCTTTACGGCTGTGCTACGGCGAATTTTGGCGAGAAAGTGAGGAGAGGAGAACGCTTGTGCAATGGCTTTCGTCGGCTGCCAGCACCAGGAGGAGGAAGAAACAGCTGGAAAAGAAAATCGATGAGAGTACGGATACAAGATAACGGAGGAGCTCGTTGGCGGGCCAAAGGCAAAACCCGAGCGTCGTATACAGCAAAAACCGTGGGAAAATACAGTCGACTCATTTACTTTGCAAAAAAAAAAAAAGATACGTAGTCTAAGCTGGTAGCTACAGCGAACGTGTGGGTCATGCCAATGTCATGCAGATGCTTGGGATCTAGAGGTATTTCCTGCCTGCGCGCGTCGCGTACGCCGCCGCCGCCGCCTGAATCATCACTGTGAGCCGACAAGCCGACCCTACAACACGGAAGACCAACCTTGGAAACATTGGCCCTCTTGGCATCTGTCGTTGATCAATGTCCAATGCGATGTTGGTCCCAGCGTGGAGCCCCTGGAAAAAGATCAGAGTCACATCATCATCACCAGATTTGCAAACCGCGTACATACCTCGATCCATTCCACGACAGCCGGAATATCGGGCGCCTGTAACAAGAACTGCTCCCCTTCCAACCTCACTCGGATCACGTTTTTCCGCTTCAGATAATCGTTTCCCAACCCACTTTCTGCGTGTTGTAGGGTATATGCACGCATTAGATCCGACTTGGGCGGTTTCGGTATCTCGCTATTGCGCCACTGCATTCGACTCGTCGTCGACAGAAAAGTAAGTCGTGAAGCCGAGCGAGGTGGTGGTAGCTGAGACAATCGCTGAGCCACCGGAGTTGCTCGCCCCGTGGGCTCGTGCGACAATGATGAGCGGCTGTCTTGCATGTCGACAGGTAGCAGCTCGAGCTCACGGGACTCGGAACGCGAACTCTCCCCAGCACTCGCTTCAGTCCGAGTGTTGAATGAACTTCGAAAAGGCGACAAGAAGCTCGCGGCAGACACGCGTTTTGCCTGCCTAGGTGTGGACGTCATCGTAGCAGGGGTTGTCGATGACGACTGAGACCCGGTCCTTCGCCTTACCAGAGGGACGGGCGTCGATCGTGCCGAGGACGCTGGTGGCGTGACGGGTGTGGGGGGTTCGTCGATCCCTGGTTTCGTTGGCCTTTCAGACTGCCCTTCCAGGCCCTTCCTTCGTGTCCGAGGGGGGTTGGGACCAGCCATGTCACCGACGCCAACGTGCCTTTCCCACCAATCCCCTAGGACGCCCCCACCGCTAGCACCGGGAGGACACTTATATATCCGAAAGGCGGTCCCTTCCAGTTCGCACACCACTCGTCTCCACTTGCGGTCCTTTGCCTGTACACCAGGGGAGCTAAATTCCATCTTACGAGGCATAATGGCTATGAGGTGCAGGGAATTGCTGTAAGGTGGTAGCCGCTCTCGCTCCTCTTCCTCATGGGGCACAGCGCGACTTTCCTTTGGACGTGGGTCGAACGTAGGATACGGTGGAGGATCCGAAGTAGGGTGGAAACTCGGCATGGAAGTCCGTCGGCGGAGGCGTCCAATCATGGCCTCTGTGTCACTTTCCTCTAGCTCTTCGTGGGATTCTGTGGTATGTCCTGAAGCCGACGCTGGGTTGGATCCGACCACGTCCTTGGGCCTAAGATGCCGTTCAGCGCGCCGAGGAGAACTGAGGTTGATCATGCTCCGCGAGGCAGCACGGTAAAGACTCGGCTTGCTCTCCAACAGAGCTCCAGGTATCGGAAGGTCAGGATCCACTGCATGGCGCTGGGAAGCATTCTCGACGTTGGGTATGTTGGGAGAAAATGGAGACATCTTCAGAGAGGTAGGCGATGGCACAACATGAATGGACTGGAGATAGGTCTCGGAGTTGGCGCTCGATGGCGACGTGGGAGAAGTGGTACTTTCGGTTAATGATTCTTCATCCCTCGCAGGCCGTTTCTGCGAGCTCCTGAGGTCCGTACCAGACGGGCCAGCGCTAGATGGTTCGTCGTCTTCGTCGTCACTTTGATGACTGCTCAAAGCGTCAATGAACTCTGTTGCGTCGCCTTCGTCAGCGCCGTCCTCGTCTGAATCTTCTAGCGTCGCATCCTCGTGGTCCACTTGTTCAGCACTGTGACCATGTCTGGACAACGAAGGCATGCTCCGTAGGGGTATTCTCTGCCTTGGAGGCGTGTCTGGGACAGGGGGTGGTGGCGGTAATGCAGGTAAATTGAGTAAAGGCATAGGTTGTCTTGTAATTATCGAGGGTGATAACCGAAGGCCACGTTCCGTCGTGCGGCGGAACGGTGGAGGCAAGGGGGAGCTCTGGTGAGGTAACAAAGTGGGACGCTCCAGGACACTTTCTGAGGTGGAATCTTCGAGGGCCGGTAGTGACCGAGCCCTCGAGGGAATACCCAGATCAGAAGAGGTCGATGGCGCAAGGTCAGTCAATGGGGTCGTGAGTGTGTCATTATGGGAGGGGATGTCTCCCAAAGGTCGTGGAGTGTCGTTACTCGGCATGTCCGGCACGGTCACCTCGTTAGGCTTCGATTCTGGAGGGACAGTGATCTGAGGTGGGATCTCGGGAGCCGACCCGGAAGATTTGGGAGGCTCATCAAGAGACGTGCTGGACCGCAAGAAAAAAGGCGCTGAAGCAAGATGTCCAGGGTGATTCTTTACACCTGCCTGGTCACGAAAGAACAGCGACGCAGCGCCATGACCTGCAAAGGTTGAATGGGTTGGCACGGTGCGCAAAGAATCCCAAGTGGAATGGCGTCTAGGTCGCAAAGCAGGCGAAGAAGCGTCTTGAGACGAGTCATCAGTATCCATAGGATTAGGGCCGTCTTCTACCCTAAACCCGATGAGACGCGATATGTCTGGCTTACGCAAAAGGTCTACGGAGGAGTGTGCGCGTTGAAAGTCTTGGGTGGGTATGGTGACAGGGGAGACAGTGTCTTTTGACCGCTTTGCACTCTTCCGTCCACGTAAGGCGAGTTTTTTGAGGATGTAGAGCACCCGAGCCTTCAATGATCGATAGCAGTGAGCAGGCAAATTTTAAACGAGACGGGCGTGCAAAAGGTAAGGCAGGACATACCCGGAAAGGCGAGGCTCGTACGGACGTTTGGTCATGAGGCGGCTGGTCCATTGTGGTGGTCAACATGAAAGGAAAGGATCCAGGAGCGAACACTATCTGGGGGCGGACACGTTTTCGACGAGCCGAAACTAGTTTAGTCAATTTCCGTGGAGCTGTGACTTGGGCCGAGTGTTGCAGACACTACGGACGGACAGAAAGCGATGCTGGGAACCCAAACGGCGCACGGGTGATGGACAAGCCCCAAACCGCTCCTAGAACCGCTGAAAAAGGGGAACCATGGGTGAAGGAACAAGCCTGGGGAGTCGTGCTAAACTTGTCGCGTATAGGGTCATTTCTTTTTATGTCCATAGACCCAAACAAGGTTGAAACGTTGACCACTTGCACGACTACACGCAGCACCCAAATCTGCGCTCGTGAATCCTCGGAGCGTCTCCATGATAACGGGTTTTCAGATATTTCCCTATTACCAAATGTTCGCCTGCTCAGCGGGCGTAAATGGGCTGCATACTGGAAGTGGCGTTGCGACGTCGAGCATGACTGCTGCATGACGTCAAGAATGTTTTCATGAGACGGGCAACTTCAATCAACCGGATCCGGTCAACCAATGGGCACCTCAGAATTCCACAACCGTCGGGACATGGCTAAGCACAACGGCCTTTAAATTTGGAGCCTCGGCCGACCGCATTCCCAAGCAGCGCACTACGCGCGAGACGCTCTCCAGCCAGCCCTCCTCGAACATGAGAGCAGAAATCAAAGGGGCATGGGCAATAGTGCCAACTGAATAACTACACCATCCTATGCGGGCAAGACATGATTCAGAGGTGAAACCCGTACTTAGTTGCGGCGAGGAGCAAGATGCTGTCGTAATTCAGGTGAGACACATGATCAGTGCCAGGTGTTCCCAGGGTGGGCTCTTCCTCCTGTTCTCTCATGGCGGACAGAGACTCCGAAAAGCAGCGACCCACCCATTGTGCACCCTCTGGCGTTGCCGCATGCCATGTCAAACCTAAAAGTCGAAGTTACTTATATATAAATAGCACCCTCCCTCATCGACTGGCATTCAACGTTTCGATCCCCTTACCTCTGAGTCTGAACTGCTGGCAGGCTATTGACTATCGCATTCTGGCAGATTGGTTTGTTGAGCATAACAAGCCTTCAATATTCTGTCGAATGGCTGAGCTTTGAGCGCTTGAGCTCTTATTCGAGGTAGTACAAATCGGGGCATGCTTTAGGATTGGCCGCCGTGGTAGATCCGACCTTCTCCGATAGACTAGTGGCACTGATTGACCCGATGGTGGCAGACAGCTATTCTCAGCAAAAGTTGAAGGGTGACCTAGAAATAACCACTCAACGTTGTTGAGGAAGGTGCTACCGTAGACGTCAGTGATGGGGAAGTGATACGTTGGATACCAAGGTCCGTACTCCAAATACAAAGATGCGATATCTCACGTGCGTAGGAATAATCGTCGCTGACCGGGACATCGTGTACACTTACCATGCATGATAACGGGTTGCTGCTTAAGTCTGGACTCTGCTTCATCAAGTCATCTACTCCTTTGTAGTGGTTGCCCGTATTCTCTCTCGTCCATTGGGATTGACAACATGTCTGATCTGGTCTAAAGTTCCGAGTCACTCGTGATACTACATCGTGCATCATGACTATTATGATCATCCTGTGACTGGGTCAAGGTATCAGCATTGAGCAGGGTAGGGGACCAGGAGGAATACCACCCTTGAGGCCAAACAGTCCCGTTCAAACTCAACTTGCCATTCTTCAAGTGTTGTATTCCGCGATACACGCAACAAGTCGAGTTTAAACCTGAGGCGGTATGTTTGTGTCTTACATGGGCTCGAACTATGCGGATGATTGCTCCACCGTTTGTCTAGGTCGTTATCCTTTGCCGGAGAAGTACGTTACCGACGCTAAGAGCAAAGAATGTAGACCCTACCGATACGATACAGGTCTCCAAGTCTTAGGGTCGCTCATTTGGGACTGCCATATGGATCGCAAGTCAATCCAGGATGCACTCGCGCTTGGATCTGAGCCTGGCCAAACACGTAAACATACAAGGAACCTCTGAAAGGGAACCTCGACTGCACGAGTTAACCATGGTCGAGGTCGTCAACCTTTGAGTCGGGATATTTCTGACTTGGAGTTATCTCCAAGTCGGGTGTTATTGTTTTCTAGAAGGGGATCTTCCTTTTGCATATCGCCAAAGAGCACGATTGCGTCCCGCTGACAGCTGCGGCCCAGGAGTGCCTGCTAGAGTCACGTACAGCAGGTCCCCGAGATGAACGCGTGCCCAACACGAGGACATCGGCTATCAGGTAAGATTTTGCAAAGTCAGAACGGAGAAACGACTTCCGCTTGCTCTTCCTCGGCTTCCTCGGGCGTTTTGGTTGTATCGGAAGCATCGATGCGTGCCTCTCAGACGGGGAGAATGCTTGAATACTTCAGATCCGATGCTGGAAATTTTCTCGTCGCTTGATCGGTGTCGTAACTGGTGTCTGACGTCGGAACATTCCAAATTGACAGACATTTCCTGGCAAATCGAAATGACAAATGGTGCGTTGAAGCTCTATCCCCGCTGTAAATGTCGTGAGACGTCTTCCCTGAGCACACCACAATTGCCAAGGGAAGGCGTACAGTGATGCATAGCTGCTTGTGAGCATCCAGGATAGGCATTTCTCACCAGGATGACCAGGAAGGAGTCGAACTGGCGCGTGTTGAAGACAACGGTTGTTCCATCGATGATCTTGTCCACGATTCAGAGATCGTCGTTGAACGCGTCGTTGGGGGGCCCGAAGTTGATCGACCGAATCGATTACGCGCTTGTTGGTAAACAGGATCGGACCCTTGTGGGGGGCATACTGTCATGTCCAGCTATCATTTATGTCTTCCGCCGCGCGAGTGAGTGCTCGCCACATTTACCCGGTGGAAAGGTAGTGCGAGCGACGGGGAGACCAACATCAGTGTGCTGAGAATAACAGAGGTACGATTGGGAAGCGGGTCTGTCTTGAGCTATATATTTTCCATTCACTTTACCTTAATCATCGTCTTGTGTGTATGAGGACGTCTGGGTCGAATGCAGCGGGAAAACACCAAGTAAACTGCGTCCATGGTTGCAATGGGTTGAACCAGAGTCAGCAAGAACATCGATATGTTCCCTCTGGCTGCTGTGACGGTGATATTGAATGTCATCGATCACGGTATTAGGATATTCACTCAATGTAACAATCAGTAAGATAGCATCAATTATTGCGACTTTCGTACCGCACAAGAGTGCGCCGACGAAGTACAAGGCAGGAAGAGCGAGGCATGGAATACTAATGCACTGAATGCACCATCCACGGTGTCTAGAATGGAAGCTTCCCGCCCGAGATCTTGGATGGCTTGAGGGGGTTTGGTCGCCTCCTCTTGTAATACTATGGGGCAGTAAGGACACTGCGCAAAAAGGCAAGGCAACAAGACGGAAAAACCACTCACCTGCTTGTAGCGCTGGATACGTTTCGCCATGTCGCGCATAAGCATCTTGCGCTTCGAGGCCCTCTTCTCCGCCACTCGCTCCCATTTATGACCTTTGAACATACGCTTCTTTCCCGCGTACAACCTGTTACCAATCTCTGCTCCAGGCACAGTGCGCTCCTTGACTTGGCCGACCCATTCGATAGGCTGGGTCCACCGTTCCTCCGAATCATTCGCGGACATCTCAACCCGTGTTTCGAGATCGGATTGCACCTGATGCTTCTTTGCCAGTGGTTGCGCCTTGGCAAACGAAATAGCTGCCGGACGTACGGCGGACGTCTTGGGTGAAGGTGGGAGCAGTGCCAAGGTGCCCGAGGCGCGGGCTTTCTTGATGAGGTCCGCCTGCTGACGTAGAGAATACTTTGGTGGTGACCATCGACCCGTCTGCGGATTCTTGGTAGAGATGAACGGGTTGGTGCGCTTGGGAAAGTTGTTCGTCGACGATTCTGGCGCGACGGAATTGGGTTGCAAAGGCTCGAACTTGGAAAAGTCGAAGGAGGATGAAGACGGGGTTGGTTTGAGAACTGGAGGTGGTGGCGAGGCTCTTGCAAGCTCGCGCAGCCTGAAGTGCTTGATGGCTTTGGTAGCCATGGAAGAACTGAAAAAAGACTTCCTGTTATGGTGCTCATCACACCTAACCCTAACCTAATCAGTTCAAGTTGCTGTCACTCTTGCTCGAACATACTGAGACCGTTCAGTAACCGTTCAGTATGCTAGTTAAAGCTACCTAGGTAGGCTTGTAGGCTTGCATCTGCCCGGGATTGAAGTCTCTCAGACTTGACATTTCCGAACCCCATATCCGAGATAGAATGTAGCCTTGTCCGAGCGGTGTTCCCGGTGGCGCTCCCTGAGGTTCACGGCAAATACCGTCACCTCCACAGCCGCCAAACATATAAAAAGCGGATCCCTGTCCTACTTTCTTTCCTCACCCCCACGACGGCTTAGAAGCTACGAGGCTCATCACGCACTGGACGCGACGCACTCGCATCTTTCATCATGAGCATCTCAGGTCTGAGCATTGTCTGTGCAATGGTCGACGTTGACACAGGGTGGGCGTTCCTTTGCCATGTTGCAGCCATTGGTGCTCTCTATCGCGGTGACCGGCGTTCCTCTTTGGGTCGC
>JBBPJP010000202.1:0-38437 GCA_038088775.1 Boletus barrowsii
CGATTACTAGTAAGGGAAGACGTACAGTGAAGATAGCTGTGCAGGGGCATCCAGGATAGCATTCCTTACAAGGATGACGAGGAAGGACTCCTTTGGATATAGGGTATCGGTTAGGCGCTCTGCTTCAATGACTGCCCGAATCCTAGCACAATCAATGAGCGCGGTGTTAAACACCACGTGCAGTCGTTGTTCCATATCCTTATCGACGATCCTGTCCGTATTATCCCAGAGATCAATATTGGACGCGTCTTCTGATGCTCGAAGTTGATGGACCAGATCGATCACGCGCTCATTACTAGTGTACGGGGCTGGACCCTTGTGAGAGGCAAAATGAGTGACCTGGATTTTGAACATCCTCGGGCTTACAGATTTGAACCAGCTAGGTATTTTCAGATCGTTCTTCAGGGACTGGATGAATTCCGAAATGGAAAATGGCCACGAGGACGCATCGCAAGACTTGTGACAGCAGACGTCTTTCTTGATGAGTTCTATGTATGATGCCATTTACACTTGCAGAAGAAAACACGTAAATAAAACGAAGATGGATGCGAGCGGTGGTGAAATGATACCTAGCAAAGACACATGCTACAGTGAGTTGGTGGTAGTAGAGGTCGAACCACCATACAGCGCCACAACTCATCATACGCGACGACGCGACCTGGTTCAAGCTACGTTCAACTTGGCTACGTGGTGCTCAAATCTTCCACAAGGCAGATATATTTATTTCTGGAATTCGGCCTGCCTCGAGCGTCTAGCATTGCCGACACGATGCACAGTGGGAAGTCGAGGCGGGTCTCCGCAGGCATTTTCCGCTTTACCCGATTTCTTCATTCTGAACACGACAATGCATCATGTCTGGAGCACCACAGGACGTGTACGCGAAACATCTGTTGTCTTCGCGCAGCTACCCTCTCCGGATCCCCAGGCCAAGTCAGCAACTCTTGTCGTTCCACCAGACGGTCTCGGAATCGGAGGTGTTGGTGTCGTTGTGCCAGAAGGTGGTGGTTTTGACGTATTTCTCATCATTTGCTTACCGCGCGAACACCCTTTCCACAGAGCTACCGGTGTTCCGGAGAAATTCACACTTGTCGATTTGCGCGATGACGACATCAGATTCATTCATTTCGACCTCTTCTGTGACGAAGATTAGGACGTTCGAACTGTCCAGTGCGACTCCGACTACTAGCTACGAATTCAACTTGTCGTCTAGCGGAGGGGCGCTCCTTATCCTTCCAGAAGGCGCGGATCGCTACGACCTACGAATCGCCGTCTCTTTTTTGAGGATGCAACCAGACATGGAGTCGACTGGTACCGTTTTGCTGAGGAACGCCTAGGTCGCATAATCAGTCACTTTACCTGATCACAAGATTTTACAAGGCACTCTCCTGCAGCACGAATGCTTGAATAATTCGTGGCATAGTACTTAAATGGGTCAGTGACTCAGGTGCCGGGCCGTGGTCGTCTCACACAGCCCATCACAATGGCTTGCGGCAGCTTAAATCCTTCAGGGAGCTGTTGCCACTCCAGTGCAACAAACGATGGAACAGACTGACAAGTCATCCAAGACCCGTCCTTGGAGTTTGTATCTCCTGGAGAGAGATGAAGTGCACGATTATGTTGTGTGGACCCATCACAGTTACGTTACTTGGCACCCGAAACTTGTTATCCTAAGGAGCTCGTGGGAAAAGGTTGCAACGTCCATTCCTCCTCAACACCATCCTTTCCCCCACTTGGGTCGTCCGCATTGACGGGAGATCACATATTATCTTCACTGTTCATGGCCTATGTATATTTTACACGACCTCACATTACGGACTTATCAACAGGACACTACTCAAACAACCACGCGTACTATGTACAACTTCAGCAGACGTACAAATACAACCCACACGGTGTTGAAACAGGGTTAAAAACGCGGTAACTCCCTGGGCTCAGTGACCGCGACTTCTGTGAAGTCTTCCGTCCCCCAAAATTCTTTCACCTTCTCGTTTCCAGTCACCTTGGCAAAATGCGCAAAAGTCAAAGGGTACTTTGCACGTTCTGCGGCTCCGAGCGATGCGTGGCAGCAGCCACAGACCTCCCCGGCCAGGAGAAGGTCGGCGAGAGTCACAGAGTCCGAGATCAGATAATCAGAGGACCGCGTCGCCAGGTACGTCTCGACATAAGTCAGAGCGCGATTCAACCGCTCCACTTGCTTGTCGAGGACCTGCCCCACCACATCACTCAGTCGGCGGCCTTGTGAAGTCCATGGCTCAGTGCTCAATGCGTACCTCGCGATTGAATGGCCCAGAAACGCCATATATCACACCCAGGATGTTGTGACTGGGGCCTCCAATCTCTTGTTCAGAAAAGTGTATCCACTGATCAATAAGTGCGATTTCCTTCGCGTCAGAACCCAACAAGTTAACCTTGGTCCCGAGACCGCACACTAGTGCAAATGAGTTATACGAGTCAATGTCTGGCAACCCAAGTCCCACTCACGATAACGCGCAATCGCAGCACCCTCGATTAGCTTGAATCCATCCGAACCCTCGAATGCAGGGATCTTGCCGTAAGTGAATGAAGACGTAAACCCAGCGGGCCTGGCCGACCAACTCCACTCAGGCTGTTCCAGCTCCAGGTCATTCAGAGCCGCAACGCTGCGTATCTACATACATTTATCAAGGGATCGACAATATATCTCACAAGAGACATACGATTTTGGTTTCGATCTGGTGAGAGAAACCCCAGAGAGTTCCGATCGGTGCCATGTTGATATCGGTGATCAGTAAATTAACAGGATGGAGGGTGAATGTGAGAGCTCCTCGAGCCTCCGTCACCTAATATATGTCCTGACGGGCTTATAAATGTATGTTTACCTATTCACGGGAAAATGAAAAACTGAGTCAGTTTCTCACACCATGGCAACGACATTCCAAACTCCCTCTCAGTGACTCGAGTGCCAAGCCGTGGTCTGGTCGTCTCATACACAGCCAGGATTGATCCCGGGGCGGCAGCTTATGGCACAAAAATCCTTCAGAGAACTGTTACCACTTCTTCAGCGCAACAAACGATAAGAGCAAACTGACAAGTCATCCGACGGACCCGTCCGCAAAGAGCTGAAGTACAGTTAAGTATACTGATTGTGTGGATCCGTCACAGTTACTTACACGTTGGGACTATCTTGGCAAGATCTTGGCAAGATCGAGTCAGAGCTAATTTCCAAAGGGCAGCCCGTGGGAAACGTTGTTGGCGGACCGCTCTGAGCGAACTCGGAACCCTCCGGCGGAAAATTGATCAGACGTTCACGAACATGCGAGGCTGCGAGCGCCAATCCGAAACGCATGGGCATGATAGCGATAAGCCACTCGGAGCTAATTTCCTCAGCAATGGGCCAAGTACAGCCAGGGTGCCATAGCTTTAGCCTGCACTCCGGGCTTAGACCAATACGGTGAATCACACACCGAGCTTCACAATAACAATCACGTTCCTTATTTACATACATGTTGCAGATCACAGCGACTACAGCAAATAACGTACAGCAGACCTCGTACAAATACAACTTACAGTGTCCTGCCGAAACAGGTTTAGGAGTACGGGAACGGCTTGACCTCAGTGATCGCAACTTCGATGAATTTCTCTTTCTCCCAAATCTCCCTCACTTCCTCAATTCCAGTCACCTTGGCATAATGGGCAAAAACCAGGGGGTACTTTGCACGTTCGGCGGCTCCGAGTGAGGTGAGTGAGCAATCATAGACCATCCCAGCCAAGAAAAGGTCGGCGAGGGTTATAGAGTCTGTGACCAAGTAACCAGAGGACCGGGTCGCGAGGTGCGCCTCGACATAACTCAGGGAGCGAACGAGGCGCTCTATTTGCTCGTCGAGGAACTAATCAACACACTGGTCGTCAGGAAACTCCAACGAGTCTATGACGAGATTCCTACCTTGCGATTGAATGTGTAGATGCCGTAAACGGTACACATGTAGTTGTAACTCCATTTTCCAATCTCGTGTTCCACAAAGTGAACCCACTGATCGACGATGGCGTTCTCTTTCGCATCGGAACCAATGAGGTTTACCTTGGTCCCGAGAACGCATACTTACACAGGTGAGTTATCGATGTATGGAAACTCAAATCCTACTTACGATAACGTGCAATCGTCGCACCCTCCAACAGCTTGAACCCATCCGAGCACTCGAGTGCGGGAATCTTGCCGTAACCAAACTTGGTCGTATACTCGGCCGCCCTGTTGAAGAAATGATACTCTGGCTGCTCCAGCTCTAGGCCATTAAGAGCTGCGACGCTGCGGATCTACGACCAGGGATCAGGGCATTGGGGGATATAAATTCGCAGACGCGTACGATTTTTGTTTGAGGTTGGTGAGGTTTACCCCAGAGTGTTCCGATTGGCGCCATATTTCCAGAGGTCAGTGATCAACTTGCAAGGAAAAGTGGAGGTGCGTCGAAAGATAAGGATGCGGTTCCACGGACTCGTCTTGTATACGTTCAGGTGATGGGCGGGCTGAGATGAAGCAGCATCATGATGTGTCTCGCTAAGATCGCTACCGCTTTCATCGACATTCGTCCAACGTTCCAGGCACTTCAAGAGCTACGGTTAGCTGCTGAAACGACTGTAGCCGAAGGTCCTGGATCGGTCAGGAGCAATTCAGTCACTACTTCTTCCTATGTCACTACATCGATAACGATGATCCACACCAGCGTATGATTCAACACAACGATAGCCCTAGTCGTTAATGCGTGGTTCTGCTGGCTTGTTTCCGGCCAGCGAGTGGACGCATCGTTTAGTTAGGACGGGGATGCATCGCCCTCCTGGCTGACCCCGGTCACAAGTTGACGGATCGTTGATTATCTCTGACTGGCATCAATACCAGCGCGCCACAGCCGCCAGGGTCCAGCGTCACATCACGCCACGTAGTGCATAGAAATATAGTAGACACAACATTCCATTCACATATCATTCGTGGTGTCTGAGCCGTAGAATATATATATACTTTCTCTTTCTCTGTGTGCCTAATCACAGGATACTACATGGAATTGAAATTATTGTATGAACGATGTGGATTCCCGAACCCCCGTTGCAGGGATGGCCCGTATGACATGGGTGTGTATAACGCCGCAAGTTTGACACTTTAAGGGTGGCGAAACATGCGTTTTGACACACGGGGGTACTCGGGGCAGGCAAACAGATGATTGATGGGGATGAACCGCGCGAGATCATATGCCTAACTTGACGTCCGATTCTCGTGACCACTGTGTACTCGAACTAATAGATAATCTGACGCTCTTCTGGAAGTGCATCAACTATCATTTAGTAGGGAATATGGAAACAACACTGCCCGGACGGCACGGCCACCGCTCGGTTGCATTCGAAACAATAGTCGGTGACTCGAACGAAAACAGGCCCACGAGTCCTAGTTGAAAGCAGGAGATACTAGTCAGCTTAGAGATAAACTGGCGCAAGTCACCCATGTAACGTGTTCAGCTCCTTTGGCTGGTTCAGCCTAGTCTCTTGATCATGATGCGTTCCCGTTCGTCTTGAATATGGCAGAGTTTGGTTATGACTCGGATGGGGATGGTGACTTATAACTTCGTTGTACTCTTTGTACTCTTGCGCTTTTGTACTATTTCGAGTCCATCTTGGATATTGCACGCAGGCGGGAGGTATCTACCAAATTAGGGTTTCCCAACGGGCGAATCCAATTTGAAATAGCACAAACGTCCGGCTTTCCATATAATCGTCATTTGTGATCAGCGCTAATTCTCGATTTTAGATTATGACCGGAGTCACCGGACGGCCTTTTCACCCAGAAAAATTTCTTTCCCTCGTGTCCTGTGGACATGGCATCATCGCAATCCTCATCAAAACATGCTTCAGCCTGCCAGTGCGTTGAGTCCTCGATCCTTCCACGCTCTTCACGTATTATTGTGTTGTCGGACGCGACAGTCGTACTCTGTTCTCGTGAAGATTTGGCTTTCTTCTGCACTCCACGCCGGTCACAATCTTGTCCGGTACGCTGCGCTACACCGACATTTTCTAGGGTCTCCACCCCGTCACCCCCAGTTCAAGTTCCTCATTCTCCTTCAACAGTGGCCGTGGCCGAGCATGACCCTATGTCTGACGCAGCCTCCACTGATTCATCCCTGGAATCTCTGCGCAACAAAATACCAAAGCCCGAGGGAGAACCTGGGAGACCCGGGAGGGGTGGTTATAACTTGGAGATTCAGCTGGCCTGGGATAAATGCATATTTTTGAAAATTAAGGTATGATACCTCCATAATGATGGTTTTTACGGGGTTTCTCACACTAGCTTTAGAAGTTCGTCCACAGCTCAATTGCAAAACACCTTGACACTACGAAATGCAGATCTGTCCAGACCATTAAAGCGTTAGAGTTGGTGAAAAAGGAGGTAAAGTGTCTTTGCCAAACCGTTGTTAGTCTCCGTCAGTCATTGACCAAATGTGAAGGCTCTCCGAGAATTCCCGCAACTCGATGACTACGCCTCTTGTTGGCCTGTCGAGGATCTAATTCGGATGCGTTTGAAGTATACGTCGGAAAGGGCTAGGTTATCGCGGCGTGTGCTTTCAGGAAAGAGAGAAGGAAAGAAGGATTGAGCCATGTTTGTCTTATTTCCATCCCAGCACAATCATACATTTTTGTGCCGACAAAAGTGATGAGGGACACGCAAGGGGTGGTCTGCGATGTATAGCGCAGACTCGGATTCGTCGTCGATGCCTCGGCCAAAAAAAGGAGCCGCCATCTCGACAATTTAGGTACTGCCCGAGCCCTAAAGCTTAAAGCTTAAAGCATGGGTCTCACAGCAGTTGTACTTGGAGTTGAATATGGTAATATAAATATGACACGTCGAGTTCCGCGGTCAAGGACCACGCGCCATGAAGTGAACTGAAGGATGAGTAATCCTTTCTAAGAGAGCAATTCAGCCCATCTCCTCGTACGGCATACAATAGAAGTTCCCGTGAATGGAACTGTGTCACACTGGCGATCCAGTGAAGAGCACAAGGGGTAATGGTAGGCAGGTGTGTAACCCGACCTACAAAGGACGGATGACAGTAGAAGGTCACGAGGGAAAGGTAAAGCGTATGAGCTGCGAGGCGGCGTAATCCCTGGCAGATCTGTAGGCTGCCCAGCAGCGACGTATGAGTCGGGCTGCTCCTCTTTCTGTCTAGAAAGACCTTGCAGCTAAGCCTTGCAATCGTTCGGAACATAAACTGCAACCACGATGTGCGTCCAAGGACACGATTGCCGCGATAGAGAACACTGAATTGGGTATAGTGGAAAGGAAGCACCCACCCAGTCATCGCGAGGCTTTTCAAAGTCAACCATTGCACAACTGGCAGCCGCTTTTCTGGTACGTCGCTCCGTCCTTGAAGACTGGTACCAGTTAGAGACGATCGAGGATGACTGTGATGCTCAGACCTTCCCGCTCCTGTAAAACACGTGTCTTGTGCGTGCTGTAATGACACGTGACATGTAACGTGAGTCAAACTTTCCGTCCAGAGTCCTGGCAGACAGCGAGATTCTTTCCGCTTTCTTCGTATGCCTCTGCTGGTGCTCTTGCGTGGCCGAACCCTACGGGCGCAGCGGGGGTGGGATCGACCCATCGAAAAATGATATGCAACATCTCGGAGGTATCATCATGCGTTCCACATACTTACAAGTTACAGATTCTTAGAAAGCTCACTCGGGGTTGTGCCAGCGCTGACAGACATGGGGCTACGCGTCGTTCCGCCCGGCTACCAAGTTTTCACTTGGAAGCTACTGACTCACCCGTTCAAGCACTTGTTGGCAGTCAGAGTCGGACACGGACTTTATTCAAACGAAATAGCAAAGAACCTTCGGAAGACACGTACAGATACAACGTCAACAGAACACCTTAGTCAAACAACCATGCATACCATGTACAACTTCAGCAGTCACATACAACTCACAGGGTGTTGCAACAGATTTAAGAACGCGGTAATTCCTTGGGCTCAGTGACCGCGACTTCCGTGAACTCTTCCGTTCCCCAAAATTCTTTCACCTTCTCGTTTCCAGTCACCTTGGCAAAATGTGCAAAAATCGCGGGGTACTTTGCACGTTCTGCGGCTCCGAGTGTCATGTAGCTGGCACCATAGATCCCCCCGGCCAAGAAAAGGTCGGCGAGTGTCAGAGAGTCGGAGACCAAATACCCAGAGGGACGAGTCGCCAAGTATGTCTCAACATAGGTTAGGGCACGAACCAAGCGCTCCGTGTGCTTGTCGAGGGTCTACCACAACAAACCGCTCAGTCAAAAAGCCTTTTCGAGTCTACTACGGCTCATTGCCTACCTCGCGATTGAATGGTCCAGAAAACCCATATATCACGCTTATGATGTTGTAACCAGGTACTCCAATCTCTTGCTCAGAAAAGTGAGTCCACTGATCAACTTGTGCGATCTCCTGCGCATTGGAACCCAACAGGTTAACCTTGGTCCCGAGACTGCACACTAAATACAGGTCAATTATCGAAATCTGGTAACTCGAATCGTGCTCACAATAACGTGCGATAGTCGCACCCTCAATTAGCTTGAATCCATCCGAGCCCTCGAACGCAGGAATCTTGCCATAAGAGAACGAGGACGTATACCCAGCCGGCTTCTCCGACCATTTCCATTCAGGCTGTTCCACCTCCAGGTCATTCAGAGCCGCAACACTACGGATCTACGAACAGATATCAGGTGGTGGATCGGCGGCGTAATTTAGAAGAGACTTGCAATTTTGGTTTGAGATTGGCGAGATGAGCCCCAGAGAGTCCCGATGGGTGCCATGTTTAGATCAGCGACCGATGAAAGATGACAATGTGAGCGGTGAGTGGTGAGTGGTGAGAGTTTGGCGAGCACCTTTTATATGATCTGATATGCTTATAAATTGGGATTCAGGGATGCTTGATCCCTACTCACGGGATTAGGGTGATCTGAGTCAGTTTTCCATTCCATGACATAAAATGGCTGTCCGCCTTATCGTACTAGGAGTGGACGCGGCACCTCAAGGCCACTGATGCCAAGCCGTCATGACGCGTGATGGGTTGCGAGTTCTTGAGCCCAACGAAAACGCTGATTTTCTGATGGGATAGCTGATACCATCATTAACGTACTGACTACATCACATGGGTGACTTGGGGCAGTTTATCCTGGCGTTCCATTTGGGATTCGGATATACTGACTCCGAGTAGGCCATCACGTTGGGAGGAAAGGCGTAAGTTTGATGGGACCAGAATTCTGGAAGCATGAGAGTTTTGAACGGGTATCCAATCTGATTGGTAATGCTTTGGTGGATGACTCCGATCGGAAGTGACTCAGGCTGATGTCACGTTGTCAATTTCAGAAGATTCAGCCTTATGACGTCAAGGTGCGCCTTGTCACCGATGGATAGAACCCTCGTGGTTCGGTCTTGATACTTCTCGCGGACTCGAAACCACAGGAAACAAGTTATTCATGCGTGCAAGTGTGATTACACTCAACGCTCTCATCTACGTCCCTGCGCTGTGTGCCTTCACTGGCACGCAAATCTGGCATGTCACACGTTCTTCAAGGATCCCTCAGGTATGGCTTTTGTTCGCTATATTTCTTCTCAGAGTTCACCTGGACAATAGCATGCTACACGAAAACTTCCAGTACAATTCAGTCATGCTTGGTGCGTAAATCACCTACTATAAAGTTTGATGTAATTTGCAATATCACAGCAAAATTGGTCGCGCTCGGCACTCGCACAAGGGGGTCGTTGAATAGCGCACCAGATCCCCTTAACGTCGACTGCTCCACTGGCGGAGATACAACTTGATGACACAGCATGAGAATATCAAAGTTTTCAAGGATGACGCGGACGCTCGCCGGACAGCCGTTTATTTAATTTGAGATCGGTTGAGCCTGAAATGTCGTACTGGCTACCAGGCTTTCACTTACTGACTCACCTTAGACTGTTCAAGCGCCTGTTGAAAGTCAGAGTCAGACACGGACTTTATTCGAACGAAACAGCGAACAACCTTCTGAAGACACGTACAAATACAACATACAGTGTTTCTGAAAATACGATCTAATTCAACTGTTACCTCCAGGTGTTACTTTCACATTCCAGTACGCTACAGACTTGTCAACAGGACACTTTGTTCAGACGACTATAATAACACTCAGCAAACACGTACAAATACAACCTGCAGAGTATCGCAACGCATCTAGGCATATGGGAAAGACTTGGGCTCAGTGATCGCAACATCTGTGAAGTACTCTGTTCCCCAAAATTGCTTCAACTCCTGGTGTCCGGTCACCTTTGCAAAATGCGTAAAAATCGCGGGGTACTTTGCACGTTCTGCGGCTCCGAGCACTGTGTGACAGCTGCCATAGATCCCCATGACCAAGAAAAAGTCGGCGAGTGTCAGAGAATCGGAGACCAAATACCCAGAGGGACGGGTCGCCAGGTATGTCTCAACATAGGTCAGGGCACGAACCAAGCGCTCCGTGTGCTTGTCGAGGGCCTACCATAACACACCGCTCAGCCAAAAAGCCTTTTCGAGTCTACTACGGCTCATTGCCTACCTCGCGATTGAATGGTCCAGCGAAACTAAAACCATATATCATGCCCATGATGCTGTAACAAGGTGCTCCAACCTCTTGCTCAGAAAAGTGAGTCCACTGATCAACTTGCGCGATCTCCTGCGCATTGGAACCCAACAGGTTAACCTTGGTCCCGAGACTGCACACTAATACAGGTCAATTATCGAAATCTGGTAACTCGAACCGTACTCACAATAACGTGCGATAGTCGCACCCTCGATTAGCTTGAATCCATCCGAGCCTTCGAATGCAGGAATCTTGCCATAAGGGAACGCGGACGTATACCTAGCCGGCTTGTCTGACGATTTCCATTCAGGCTGTTCCAGCTCCAGGCCATTCAGAGCCGCAACACTACAGATCTACGAACGGATATCAGGTGGTGGATCGACGGCGTAATTTACAAGAGACTTACGATTTTCGTTTGAGGTTGGCGAGATGAGCCCCAGAGAGTTCCGATAGGTGCCATATTTAGATCAGCGACCGATGGGAGATGATAATGTGAGTAGTGAGAGGTGAGAGTTTGGCGAGCACCTTTTATACGTTCTGATATGCTTATAAATTGGGATTTATGGATGCTTGATCTCTACTAGTACTGGACGACTTTCCGTGGGCTAAAATGCAATAGAATATAATAAATCTGGGTTCCAAATCATATGAAATTGTAAATAGTCCAAGATACATTTCGATTGTTTCGTCTGTCACGCGTCACATGGGCATTTGACGAGACGAAATTTCCCCTTGTCACGCGTCACACGGGGCTTTGACGAAATTGCTCCCTGTCACGCGTCATCAGATCAGCTGTTGAACAAGTCAAATGGCCGACCGTTGTAGGAATCTATTTACCTAAGTACTCATGTACTCATGTTTTAAGTAACCTAATCAGTTGTCGTGACTTAGCCAGAATGTTGTGTGAGTAAAGCGCGTTTGCCTTGCGTTTACGTTTCCCACGGCCAAGCGTGTCCTCCACTTCCATTGCCATCTCGCTTTCTCCTCCGAAATCCAACGACTCGGCCTCCCCACAAGCTACAATCCCACCATCTCGGTCCCCAAGCCGTCACACATCAGGCCAGTGACGAAATCAATAAAGACGAAAAATTCCCCTGCGTAACGTGTCACAGCCACTGACGACGAACCAAAAATTTGGTCAGACATGTCACGTGTCACAGGGGCCGACGAATCAATCGAAATGGTACAGTTGTCACGCGTCTTGTCACGCGTTTCGTGACTTTCGTCACGTTTCTCAGAATTGCACAGCCATGTCAGTCACCGAACGCGGACTCTTTCGTTCAAACAGTTCAAGAATACGGGAACGGCGTAAGCTCAGTGATTGCAACTTCTGTGAATTTCTCTTTCTCCCAAAATTGTTTCACCTTCTCATTTCCCGTCACCTTGGCATAATGGCCAAAAACCAAGGGGTACTTTGCACGTTCACTAGCTCCGAGTGCTGTCAGCGAGACATCATAGATCGCCCCGGCCAACACAAGGTCAGCGAGGGTCACAGAGTCCGAGACCAAGTAACCAGATGGACGCGTCGCGAGGTGCGCTTCAACATAATCCAGGGAGCGAAAGAGGCGCTCTACTTGCTTATCGAGGAACTGATCAACACATGTCCGTCAGGATTATTCGACGTCTATGGCTGGCTGCCCACCTCTTGATTGAGTGCCCCGTAGATGCCGTATACGGTGCACATGTAGTTATAGCCCCATTTTCCAATCTCATGTTCCACAAAGTGAACCCACTGATCGACGATTGCGATCTCTTTCGCACCGGAACCCGACAGGTTTACCTTGGTCCCGAGACCGCACACTAGCACAGGTGAGTGTATCGATGTGTGGCAACTCAAGTCCTGCTCACAGTAACGCGCAATCGTCGCGCCTTCCGTCAGCTGGAATCCATCCGAGCCCTCGAATGTGGGAATTTTGTTATAGGTGAATTTGGACTGGTACTCGCTCGGCCTTTTGAAGAAGTGCCACTCAGGCTCTTCCAGCTCTAGGTCGTTAAGAGCTGCGACGCTAAGGATCTACGACCAGACATCAGGGGTTTTATAATACCAACTCGCAGAACTTACGATCTTGGTTTGAGGTTGGTGACGCTTACCCCAGAGAGTTCCGATAGGTGTCATACTTACAGAGCTCAGCGATCAGCTTCCGTGCAAACGACAGATGGGCTGAAAAGATGAACATTTGGGCCCCGCAGGACTCCTTATATACATCTCGGTGATGACCGACATGCAGGTACGGCTTGATCAGTATTACCTGTTCTATTCTTGTAATCTCGAACAAAGGCGCCTGGATCGCACTTTGGATGAAACATCGATAAGGACCCCCGCGTGCCTCTGAACGTCATGAGACTGCTATTCTTGGAAAAGATGAAGAGAATGTCCATACTCAAGGTATGACGTACTCTGGTCAGCGGAATTTTGGATAACTGGAAACTTTGTCCAGGCTTGTCATCCCGGTACCCTGCGATGGAAGCTCCACTCCACTTCCTTATCACTGGCGCGCAGCTCTACATAATCGGATTTGATCCCTCATATGCACTACTGATCGAACACGACATAGACTATACATGCTACACTCTGCCCATCCTTCTTTAGATGGTCGGAGGCGCCCTGCGCTCAGTGATTCGGACTTCCGTAAATTCCTCTGTTCCCCAGTACTGTTTCAGCCTCTCATCCGCGGTCACTTTGGCATAGTGAGCAAAAATGTGTGGGTACTGCGCACGTTCCGCAGATCCGAGCGTAAACTGCGCCGCAGCGAACATCACGCTAGCCAGAACAAAGTCGGCGAGCGTCAGGGTGTCCAACGCCACGTAACCAGAGGGACGCGCCGCCAAGTGGGACTCGAGGTAGTTGAGAGCACGGACGAGGCGCTCTTGATTCTTCTCGATTGTCTATATAGTGTGTGTCGTGAAGTCAGATACCCAGCCCACATCAGAGGACAATGATGGTCCTTGCCTCGAGACTGAAGGGTGTGTATAAGCCGTAGATCATACCCGTAATGTTCTGGGTTGGTGCGCTGATCTCGTGTTCAGCATAGTGCACCCATTGATCCACGATCGCGGTTTCCTGCGCATTGGAACCCAACAGGTCAACCTGGGTCCCGATACTGCTCACTACAACAATGAGTCCATGATCACTGTCGCCAAACCGGCCAGGACCACTACTCACAATAACGAGCAATCGTAGTACCTTCGGTGAGCTTGAATCCATCCGTGCCCTTGAATGCAGGGATCTTCCCATAGGGAAAATCAACCAAGTATTCCGAAGGCTTGTCCGAAAACGACCACTGAGGTAGTTTGAGCTCAAACCCATTAAGGGCTGCAACACTGAGGATCTGTAATAAAACAGTCAAGGTTGGCCGTCGTTTGAAGCTGTAGGTTATACTAGTAAACGTACGACTTTGGACTGACGCTGGCGAGGATGACCCCAGAGAGTACCGATAATAGTCATTTCGCTGAGTAAGTATAGAAGTTATCGAGACGATGTCGAAGAGTCAGATGTGACTTGGATTGATCAAAGATTCAAAGACAGTCCTCTTATACGTATTCGCCATTGACTAATAGGACTGCGAATGCCACGCCGATAAACTCCCATCTGAGAACACAGAGAAATACAGCAAGTACATTATTAGATCAGCAATCCACAGGAACCTCTCCAGATTCCGTAGCGGAACTTATTACCTTACTGCTGATAGGCTGATCGGTAAAACGAGTCGTCGTAGTAATCGAAGCGGTGACTTGATCTCGCCTCCGCGGGCATGCTGAGTCAAACCTGTTAGATCCCATGATGTCATTCCGTAACCCGCCAAGGTGCCCCTGTGAACGCGCAAGCGTTTCTGGAGTTCACAGCAGTTCACTTTGATGAATCAGCGCCGCAGCTTTATCAAGCTTGTCTGCATGATCTCGGAACCCTTGAGAACTGCGGGTGATTGTACTGACTGTCAGTGCAAGCTTAAACTGTTGGCTAGTTCGCTGACCAACCCGTCTATGAGGTCAAACAGACGATCGACTAGTTTGACCTCATAGCCCGGCTGTTCACCAGACTTCCCAAGACTTGAAGCTTCGTTTTAGTAAGAGGCTTATAAAACACGACACACAGCTAGTAATACAACCGAACCCACCCCTGACGGAACACTGAAGGTGAAATCTGCACCTACCACTCGAGAGATTGGGGGGGTTCAAGTTCTCTTTTCCAGTCGAATATTCCCCCACGCTCGTTGAAGGCTGTCTCATTAAAACCTGAGTCTTGGAGCGCTGGTTGAACGCCAACATCCAGCAATGATCTCCCGGGTTTCTTTCCCCCGTCCATACAGTTTAAAAATCTAACCAAATGGCTGTCATGTTCCAATTCAACTCTGCGTGTAAGGTGCCTACCTCATCTTTTCATCCAAGTTCAGGTAGGAGTCCTTCATCGCGTCATTGTCCTCTGGCACCAGGCACGTTTGAGAAGCATGCCGCTGGAGGAATCCTTCGAATTGCTCCGTCGTGATGGTGAGGTGACGCGCATCACGGAGCGAGCCTGTCTCAGCGCCAGTGTTTTCCGAGTCCAACAGGAGCACTTGGAAAACCTGTCCAAACATATCACTGGGAGTCCTCCATTGGTAAGCCGTTGGGAGCATCTTGGCTTACCTTCCAGCGGAAAGGCGCGAGCTGTTCTATCTGTTCATTCATATCTTGCTCCCAGTTATTGCTGTAGGGAACGAGTCAGCGAATAGTATAGGCGACTTCAAAAGGCTTACATGGTAACCACCGTGTTGATCTTGACTCTGATGCCTCGGTCTTTGGCCCACTGCGCGACCTTGAACACGTTGTCGATGTGGGTCGTAGCGGTCCCATTCTCTGCGCGACCCTGCTTTACATTGGTCTCCGCGTCAAATGAATCGCACGATATTGCCATGACATCCAGATATCGGCCGTATTGGTCCAACCATTTCTCGGTTACCTTGGAGCCGTTGTTCACAACGGAGCAGGACTCGATTTCAAGTTCTTCTTTGCAGAACTTGAAAATCTCCCCTATGTAACGGGGCTGGAGAAAGGGTTCGCCGCCACTAATGTTGACCTTTTTCATACCGGCATCTGCAAGCATGCGAAGTCCCCGCTTTGCATCGTCCAAGGGAAGAATAAATTGGTTGGTGTTGGTATGGAAGCAGAAATGGCATTCATAGTTGCATCTCCTATTTGGAAACCAGTTGACAGAAACCGGTACAGTTGCTGGTGTGGCATTGAAGAAAGGGATAGAGAGATCAATCCAGGGAAATTTCATCAGAGAGTATGACAGCTTCGGGTCGGGACCTGGGCGCTGAGTAGTGGGTGTTTGGTGTGATGGAACGTGACTTGGTAACATCTCGAGGGCAGCTTGCATCACGCTCGCCAAATCCGTCTATGGGGCAAGCTAGGGCGACAGCCTGCCCCGTAGACGGACTGGCCACCAGTCTATGTTCGAGATTCCAACAACTTACGGGTGTACGGACATTCCCATAGACAAATACATGCGTTGTATAAGATCAATGGCGATCAAGTACCCAACGAATTTTTTCCACACAATCCGGAAATACCCGAGATTCGATTACAGTTGGCTCATAATGCATAGGCTCATAATGGATAAATGTAGGAAAATTTCCTAATGATGACTACGAAATTCACACAACTTTATGCATTATGAGCATATCAACTGTACTTCCTTTCTCTCACATACCGCCCTGTAGGTGTCTAGCAGGGACACCTACATGGCGGTATGGAGGCAATATGACGACAATCACCTTGCCAGCAAGGTGATTTCAAGCTCAAGCGACCCCATTAAATAATTTAACGACTGTCCATGCCTGACGTCTTGGAAAGGGCCGACTGAATGTCGGCGCCCACTTTGCTTGCAGAGAGCTGTTTGGCAATGCGAGTCAACCTCCTTCCACCAATTCTTCGTTCTCGTTCAGAGCGCGTAACCTCCCATTTTCGGTCCTGTTGGGTATTCTTCTCGCAAAGTTAACAGAGCATTCTAAATTCTCACTCTTCTGCGACCCATGCTTGCATCCTTGATTTCTCGCCCCGTTTCCAGACTACAAAGGGTTTTTTTAAACGTACCCTGCACGGTCCTTGTTTTCCCTTCTTGTCTAAGCGAATCGTCTGCAATGTTGTCAGTCTGAATACACACCTTGTCTTCCATCCAGTGCGAGAACGCGTGATTCAAATTTCACATAACACAACGGACGCAAACGTGTCGCTGCTGATGCACGGATGCAAAGACTCAATGACGATCACGGTCGAAAACGAGTTGAATGTGGTCGAGCGATGAACATTTGAACAACGCCAACTCAAACCCGCACAATCGACAATGCAGAAGCAAGCTCCCTTCTTGAATGAATTGGTAATGACGTCCATCTGTCATTCGTTGCGAGGTCCACTACGGCCCACGAGAGTCGTTCGCGACGATCAACAACACGATGCCGACGAAAGCTGGCCCACCACAAGACTTCTCGCGTGATTCGTTATGTCCTGGTCTGTGTCGATCTGACGTGTCACGAGAATCCGCATACTCGAAGCAATTGGTGAAGCACGGACGCAGAGGGACGGCGTTGTCGGAAGACATCCATCGTGCACGCATACGGCTGATGTGAGCACCCGAAGACCCCGCAGCAAACTATCCGGCGAGCGTCTGCGTCATCCTCGGCACCTTTGATCTGTCATACGTGCTGTGTCATCAAGTTGTATCATGTTCTATTCCGAGTCAATGGCCCCCTTGTGGGAGTGCCTACTAGGCACGACCAATTTTGCTGACCACAGTATTGCCGAAAATGTGCGTCACAGCGTCGATGTGAGGTCAGCAGGTCAGCTATAAAAGCCTTCCCCATGCCAAAACGCACTCGCAGCCCACTACGTGATCACCTTCTGTCGAAACCAAGACAAACCACGATGACTCGCACTACGACTAATCTCGGAGGGACGGCATCCAATGCCGTTGTTGGCAAAGTTGCTGTAAGACCCAGTTATCCCATCTGACTTGCCGACCACCGTCTCATTGTTTCTACGCCAGCACGGTCTCATGTTGATGACGCACGTATCAAGACCTATCCTATGTGGCTTGCCTGTCTGACTGGTGTACCTTTTAGATGGACCCCTGACCCTGTTCCCGATGAGCAATGCTTCGAAGCGATCAAATCAGGCATAGATGCCTTGCCCCCTGGCGCTAAAATGTTCCTCAATGGAGGTGCGTGGATATTGATAATATGTTCCATCTGATCATTGCAACTCTCGAATAGGAGAATTTTACGGTCACAACCTGGCCACCACGAATCTGGAAATGATTGCCAGATTCTTCGAAAAGTACCCCGAGTATGTCGATAGGACGTTCTTGTCCATCAAGGTCAGTTGAAGAGGACGGGTTTGTTGGGGGTGTGTAATTCTGATCATGCTCTTTTTCGGCCTCGCAGGGAGGATTGTCGCCTGTGCAACCAGGTCCAGATTGCTCGTGAGTAACCACCCATTCCGATGAATTTAAGTAATGCTTATAGTTTCTAGTCCAGAGAATCTTACTCGGAGCGTAAATCTAGTGAACGAAAAATTAAGGGGAACGAAACGCCTCGACTTATACCAGTGCGCGCGCGTCGACCCCAAGGTTCCCGTCGAGGTATCCATCGCTGCACTCGCGACACTCAAAAGTGAGGGTAAATTAGATCACATTGGCATGTCCGAGTGCAGCGCGGAGACACTCCGTCGCGGCCACAAGGTTTGCGCCAATCATGTTTTTCATGCAGCACATGCGACTGAATCCCTTTTCCTTGCTAGGTTCATCCGATCAGTGTCGTCGAGATTGAGGTTAGCCCGTTTTCGTATGAGCCACAGACGCGCGATGGTGTGTTAGGCTGTTTCGCGTTGCCTTGTGACTACTCTCACATCGTTGTTCTAGTCATCGCCGCCGCAAAGGAACTTGGTGTAGCGGTCGCGGCTTACTCGTGAGCTTCATCGTTGAGATTTGGACCACATTTTTGACGGTGGTGTAAATAGGCCACTCGGAAGAGGATTTTTAACCGGGAAAATCAAAAGACCCGAAGACATTCCCGGTACGTGGCTTTGATGTGGTTGAAATCAAAGCCGAGCAGGCTGACATATGCCATGTATTCCGTGTAGAGGGGGATATCCGTCGTCAATGGCCTCGTTTCCAAGATGACGTGCGCCACTCCTCTATCCTACAGACACCCTTTCTCACCTCTTGTCATTCCAGAACCTGAGGCATAACTTTGTCATCGTAGATGCGTTGACGGTGCTTGCGAAGAAGAAAGACATCACCCCAGGCCAATTGTCTATTGCTTGGGTGGGCTCCCTCGGGCCACACGTCATACCCCTTCCGGGATCGTCGTACGTCCCATGTTTTGCATTGTCGTTTCCATTGTTGAATCCTGATGTTGTGTTGCCTAGGCACGCCAAGCGTACGCTAGAGAATTGTGCAGGCGGCGATGTCGTGTTCACCGAAACAGAACTGCAGGAGATCAATGATGTTATTGAGAAAGCTGACGTGAAGGGTTCAAGATACCCTGAACAGCATGCAAAGTACCTTTGGGCTTGAATAAGATCTTCAGATAGATTGTAATCATGTCTGTCCTCAGATAGGGTGTTCCCGTGGAATATGTAGCCGATTAGCAACCCATAATGGGTCCGGATGGCAACTTGCAGCACTAAGTTGATGCTCTCATATGAAATGTCGACTACCTAGAACACTGGCGCTGAAGACACAGGAAGGGGTACACCAAACTTGTACTGTCGAAGCGAATCCGAGATGACGAAATAGACACATAAGTACACCACGACGCTCACGAGCATGAGATCCCATTTAGAACACCACTCCATCATCGTTCACCCGCAACACCTTCCACCTCCACGCTCCCAGCTCGTCTCGACATCCTCTCCAACGCTCTCCGCCTCGGGTCCCCCAATCCTCGCCCGCCTACAACACCGCTCTGCCCGCTGGCATATCCCAAGCTCACCGCACGCATTCCAGCATCTCGACGCGCACCCCCTATCGCCACAGGCCGCAGAACGGTCGCACTCGCAGGCTCGTTGTCGCTGTCGTGCCCGCCGTCTTTTGCCAGCTTGATTTTACCGTCGGTTCGCGAACGAGGAAGGCCAGTGATCGCCCAGCTTACTTGGATGCCGCGCTTGATGCTCCATAACCATATCAGCCCAAAGACGGGCGTGCTGATGAGGACGTTGAGAACAGGAAACAGGTCGGGGTACCGCGCGGGAGGTGTCACGACCATTTCAAGCAGGTGCAAAAGGATCATGGACATATTGATCACCTGGGAAAGGCCACCTCGTCAATCACGTCGAACGGATCGATATGCTGGTTGAAAAAGCCACGCACGGTCGAGAACAAGTGCACGAAAGAGTTGAATTGAACCCGGAAGGGGTTGTATCCTATGAGTCGGCACCAGAATAAGAGCATCACGACATATTGTATACCGAGACCATCCTTTTTCAGTAATGGCCACATACTGCGATGGAGGACATGAGGATTACGGAGGAGGAAAATAAGAATGAACCCGACCTGAAGACGCCGACTATGTTCCCGAGAGTACCCCAGGCAAATACTTCTTCACTGGGTGATGCACCAGAAAGCAGGAGAGTAAGGGGGAGAAGGGGCAACAAGATAGACTTCTCGTGAACCTGGAACGAAAAGAGGAAGAACGACATCGAGGTCGTGAGCAGCGCGTAGGGGAGCAATGGAAGAGTTGGGGTCGATGCTTGCGACTGCTGATCTGCTGTAGGTGATGACTGCGTCTTGTAACAACCCCACAAAAGCCCAGCAACAGCAGGAAAGAATCCAAGTGCTGTTAATACTGCAGAGCCTCTGATGAGCAATGACTCCTTTCCGTCAAATAAACGCCTCCACTTGAGGACGGTGATATTCGTGAAACACCAAAAGTTGGCGACCTTGTCTTCAAACAGACCGCGAGAGAATGGGAAAATCCGTGATATTGACGCTGCAAGAGTGGACACGGGGGAGAATGGGGGGAGGAAAGGTGCAAAGAGGATAACAAAGGAGAGTGTAGTGACCAGTGCCAGTCTGGTGAATAGTTTGAGGCTAGTCCCCGTATTAGCGTCGCACGATTGTCCACTAAGGAATGATCATACCCCTTCTTAGACCCAAGGAAGATACATTTTCCGAGCAGATAAGCTCCAATGGCGGGGGCATAGTAAAGAGACATTTGCTTGAACCCTAGGCTGAGTACAAAGAGTACTGCCCCAACCAAGTCAAGTCCTACAGCAAACGCGTTAATTGCCAACAGCATAAATCCTAGCATTGCAGATTACATCAGACTTGATAGTAGGTGTGATACGATACACGCACCAAGCATAACCGAATTATATTGGAAGTGCCCGAAGTCGACGAGGAGAAGTGCGGGATGAAATAGTAGCGTGATAAGTGCAGCATGCTATTGTCCAAGTGAACTCCGAGAAGATATATAGTGGGTAAAAGCCATACCTGTGTCCTTGAAGAACGCGTGGTATGCCATATCCGCGTGAAGGCATACAGTGCAGGAACGTAGATGAGAGCGTCGAGTGCAATCACACTTGCACGCATGAATAACTTATTTCCCGGAGTTTCGAGTCCGCGAGATGTATCCAGACCGAACCACGATGGATCTATCCATGAACCACTTGAAGAAAACCAGTCGAGGTGAATTGCATGTAGGATGATTGCTCAGACTACTCACATTTTTCCACATATCCAAGAGACATAAGCTGTCAATGGAGGATAGTCAAGGCCCCAGTATTGAAGGTCATAACGATACCATTGTTGAACGGGGAGGTGGATAGTTAACTCCATCCAATGTCGTTGTGCCTCATAATCACCGAACATAGGCGGTGTGTCGTACCCTAGGAGAATGGCATTCAATACAAGGAATGAAGTGCGTGGATCAGGAACATACCCGAATAACCTCCCAGACCTATACACCACTTGACGTACGTTGAGGCAGTAATTGCACATGGTACCACCCATCCCTTCATGTTATGCTTATGCATCCAGCGAACCCATCGTCTCACAGCACCCTGATCCGTTATGTCTTCACTTTGAGTCCTTCTGAGCGCTGTGACACGGGCTTGTCTCTCCTGCTCCAAGAGTACGCTAAAGCTCAGTTGCCTGCTCGAGCTCGGAGGGAATACAGATGGCGTGGACGAGGCGGCGGAAAGAGGTGATATACAACGTGCTTGTGAATCGACATCGGAGAATGCACCCGCCTTGAGCCAAGATAGGCTCTCCGAAGTATGTGACAAATGCCTGCGAGGCACAGGCGACACGATCTCTGCAGGCTCAGCTTCCGGGCTGCGAATAGTACGGTCACGGAAGAAACAGAATGTTCCGAATATACGCACGTGATACCTCTCATACTGGCAACGGAACTGCGAAGGCGCAGCGTTCGAGCATTTTGGAAGCTGACAGTCGAGACTTGGGACATGGAGTTCAGCGAGGCAGTCCTGTTCCGAGCATCTTGTGTGAAATTTTCCGAGTATTCCGCATCCTCTGGTACCACATCCATTTCAAGTCGACGCTGTGGAACCCGCAAAATCGAAGGCGTCTCTTGGGGAAGTCGTGCACTGCTTCAAGTTGAAGTAGGAGGCGTTAAGAGTATTCCGGAAATGGAAAGTGATTGTTTGTTTCCAAGGCCGTTGCCAAACAAACTTCTCGTCTGTCACTGCCAATTCCCTGATCTCGTGCTCGGAATGTTCAAGTCATAGCCGAAATACTCGACTGACAGCTCCTCTGATTCGATTTCCGATTTAGCGGATTCGCTGATATAAACCACCAGATTGTCGCCTTCCACTTTATCCACCCACCATGAAGAAGGGCTTTCTCAATACCGACAAGGCGAAACGCAAGCTCACTGCAGACACAGACGTCCGCAAGGACAACGACTTGAAGGGAAAAGCAAAAGCAAAAGAAGAAGAAACGTAAGACACCACTCCCTTTTCTACATATCAGTGGCGCATATATACGATGGCCCAGCGCTGCAGATGACATCCAATCCAATCCATCCCTTCTCGATCTTCATTCTGTCCCTCCTTCCGTGAAGTCCCTCATGAATTATCCAAAGAACAAAAATCGCTTCACGTTCCGCCACTGGCCACGCGATCCCATCGGTAAACCCATCGTACCCTCGGATATCCATGGCAAAGAAGCGGGAAACGGTCTCAACCTGTGGGGAGCTACGCTCTACGACTTTTACTTTGTCCGTCGCATCCCCAGCAGCATCCACGGCCTGACCATCTCGACCGGAAGCAAACTCACCAAGGTCATGGAAGCATTTGGTGAACTTGAGCATGCCCGGAACGAGATCGCTTGGGCAGCTCGTGAAGCGGATCCCAAGGAAATTCCGGCGTGGGGTCCTGCTCAGGCTATTGTGGCTCATGAACGTCAAGTATATACGCGCTCTGGAGTCATCTACACGATCATCAAGAAGAGAAGCATGCAATCTGTAGTGGCACCTGACGCGGATATGCACATGCTCGATGTATCTGAACCAGTCACCAATCAGACCGGGGACACAGTTAAGATGAACAGAGAACCAGCCTCGAAAGACAGCACGAACGAACCAAGTGGCAAACCTTCTGACACCACGGGTAAAGTCATACCGCAGCTTCCATCAGAACCTCCGGTGGAGTATCCTTTCCACCATAGTCATTACCCCTCCCCATGGCCTTTGGTTCCATTTGAAGGCACATGTTCTCCTTTTCCTCTCCAGCGAGGGATACCGATCCATCTTCTCCCCAAGAAGCTTTATGTGCATGATCCATGGAAACTTGTTCGCGTCAATTCCCAGACACTCGCCCTAGACTCGAATCGGGCAGAGTTTTGGCTCTCAATGGACGACCATATACATACCTATACCCTCTGCCTGCCACCTGAATCGCAAAAGATGGCGGAAGATGCCGAAAAAGCCGCCGTCGCTGCCGAGGAGGAAGCACTCAAAACCCCTGAAACTGTCTTTATATCTCCACGAGAAACGGAAGGGCCTACTGAACAACCAGCGATTCGTGCCTTCCTCCCCAAGCGGCCGCGCAAACTCACCCAAGTACCTGAAGCCCATTTGTTCCTGTCCCCCAAGGGCAAGCTTGGGAAAGGGAATCATTCCGTCGTTTACGAGGCTGAGTTAGAGCTTCCGCGCGACCTTTTCTGCGAGAGCACTTATTGCAAATCTTGCCTTGACGAACAAATCCAGATTGAAATCGATCGCCTCAAGGAGTCTGGAGAGTGGGAAGAGTGCATGAACAAAGCAGCCAAAGCATATCAGGGTCCCAGGGAACACGACGCTGTCTCTGCGGATACTCCTACCTCATCTTCTGTTCAACTTCCCCCGCGCTACGTGGGCTTCGTAAACGTGAGACTCGAGTACGTGCCCGCGGAAACAGTAGACATGGTGGGTGTAACCGCAGTGGGGGAGACTCCCCCAGCGGATGCTCCTTCCAAACACTTCGCGCATGTGTCCGACGCTGTGGTCAATCGTTACATTGAATACGAAGGACCAATCGTACCCATCTACCCAAACATCCAATGGCAAAGCCCTTCATTGCCTGACACGCTCTGCAAGCATCAAGCCGAAATGATGAAACCAGTCCCCCGAACGGCCAGGTTCCGTGTTGCAGCCAAGCTGTCGCTCCCTGACGACCCGCACCTCGAGCACGAAGCAAGCAACTACCTCAAGTTCCCCGCACACTTTTTCCAGCACTGGAACGGGTACAACGTCGTCCCGCCCCTCCACGATCCAACGCCCGTCGGCGCGCTCGTGCCACAGTTCTTTGGGTACTACACGCCAGATTCGGATAGCAAGCGCGCCAACAGGTATCGCAGCCCCATCTTACTCATCGAACACTGTGGTACACCGATTCGCGTTGACAAGTTATCCATCGACGAGCGACACGAGTGCGCTGCATTGCTATTCCGTTTCCACTGTGAGGGGTGGCTGCACGAGTCCTTTGCCGGGCGGAACATCCTCATGCAGAAACAGCATCCTACGTGCAGTCCTCTGGAAGATAAAAAGGAATGCGAGCTTCCTCACCGACACCGTCGGTATAGCTTCCGACTAATCGATTTCGGTCGGTCGGTCGAATATGAAAACACGTCAGCCCGATGCAGGGAAGAGTATCTTGGAAAGGAGTTGTTTGGGATCCTCTGATAAGTGGGTCAGTCTCATCGCGGAAAATGGACGTGGTTGATATTTCTGTTAGGACATTTCTGTTCCATGTTCTTGTTCAGATGTATCATTGTCTGTATCATATCCATCTTGTAAATTGCAACTGGCAATCTCACGTACCCTTTGTCAATGTCCCGGTGTATCGGAGCGCTTGTACAATCCTTGTCAACGGAATTGAGTAGCCATGGTCCCATCATATCAAGATATGATTTTAACAAGTGCACAGGTCTGCACCCTCGATCTATCGACATCCCGGGGTCTCGAGGCGATCAGTATCGGGACTCTTTTGATATGACTGCCGTGAAAGCCACTTGGCATGATACGCATTCTGCTTACCCACATCCCTCGATCGGGATCAATCCCTGTAATCACAAGATCTTGGGATGTGGCGTGGAGGGTCCTCACGTGTTGAAAAAGATCAATAATAGATACCATCCCCGTTTTGTCGCATGAATCTTACAGCTTGTACTCGAGCTTCATCAATATTTCATCTCTCTTCCCGATAATCTCGTTAATGTCGCCGTACCCAGTGAGTCCCATCGTGATATGTAAGTCACAGATGGTCTGCAACAGGATCTGCTCGACGCCCTCTTGTCCAGCGATCGCGAGGCCGTACATGAACGGACGTCCGACTATATGATTAGGATCAGGAGTTGTACGAGTAGAGCACAAGAAAGGACGAGACGAACTGAGGACACCCTGAGCACCCATCGCGAGAGCCTTGATGATATCGCTTCCAGTGCGGATTCCAGAGTCGAACAGGACGGTCAGCTTGCCAGATCGTTGAGCGGCGCGGACTTTGCGCGAGCGCATGATCATATCCAGTGCGTCCAGCGAACCGATCGCGCCATCGACCTGGCGACCGCCTTGACGCGTTTCAATGTCAGTCCCACGAGGCCTGTCAGACAAACGAGCAGCATACGTACCGTGGTTCGAAACGATGATTCCTTCGATTCCCAATGCGGTCGCTTTCTCTGCATCCTGCGCATCCGAGAGTAGATACGACGTCCATGAACGGGACCAATGACGGTCTACCCGAGATAGTACTCACCGAAACGCGCTGGATACCTTTGAGTACGATAGGCCCATCCCAGTTGTCCCTGATGAATTTCAAGTCCTCCCATGTCCTAAACACGCCCGAGTTGACCTCGCCGAGCCATTCCTTTCCCAATAACATCTCCCTCGCTACACGTTCGTCCCCCTTTTCAAACGCCGCTTGCCTGATTTTTGTAGGCTCGAACGGGAATGCAGGAGATTCGCCTCGTCGGGGTTCAAGACCGAATCGCTTCATGAACACGGGATCCGACGTGCCGACTTGAATCCCAACCCCATATGCAAAGGGAAGATAGCCCGTTTCGAGATCGTGCGGACGCCAACCGAGGACCATCGTGTCGAGCGTGATCACGAGCGCCGTAAACCCGCTCGCTTTCACGCGTTTGAGTAACGAGAGGACGACTTCTGAGGTACGGGGCCTAGAGGAGGTGCAAGCGGCATGAGCGGCTCGCCAACAGGCGGACGTGTGGCGAAAAAGAGAAACGGGTTTCACCAGTAGAGTTGGTACCACCGGTGGTTGTTGGGACCGTTGGCTGCCGCCACGTCCTCGATGGACCGGGTGGATGCGGTACTCATGATGTAAGGGACGCCGACGTTCCCTGCTGCGCGCGCACTCGCGAGTTCACCGTCGGCATGCAGGATCCCTTGCACGCCAATAGGTGCAACGAATATCGGAGCGGGGTACTTGACGCCCATGATAGTGGTCTGTCGAGCGCACATCGATTCGTGAGAGCTCCTGAAACCACCGGGCACGCACTTGTAGACTGCGGTTCGTTGCACCAACGAGCATCCGGGGGACGAGCTTCCAGTTCTCGAGCGCCTTCTTATTTGCAACGTCCGTCAAACACGTCCCTGCACTGCCAAAGGTGTACATATATGCCGCTGACCGAAACAGACCAGAGCACGGATCGCCATCAGACATCGACAGGGGGCAGGTGAATTTGCTCGGAACGCACGTAGATGGTCCTTCATGACCTCTCTTGCTTTTTCTTCGATTTCTTTGATGTTGACCGTACCCAGGACGGGCGGTTGGGCTTGTATGTAGATATCCATCAAGAACTTGGTCCATTGGTCGGGAAGCGGGGGTGGAGCTGTCATATTTTCCTGAGATGTGAAGTCAATCTGTCAACGTGTCAGAGTTCAAGTTGGTGGGCGTAAGTACGGAGCTGGACATCTGGACAGCAGGTGTCATGCGGCGAGCATGAGAACTTGAAATGTCCCCGATTAGCCGATGCTGACAGTGCGGTGATCAAGTGATCAATCTGAGGCGACTTTCGGGCCCGGGTTGACGCGAGACGCGTACTCACTATATCATCCACACCGACCTAGGGAGTGTTTCATCGTCAAACCTTTATGCACAGTTCAGTACGTTCTCGTGATGTCAGCTGTCAGCTTATGCGAAGTACCGTGCTACGTTCTCGCCGAGTGCATGGATCTCTGCGACCTCGTACACGACCCCGGAGACAAACTAATACGCAGCGTATTGCAAGTTTATGTAAGCCAAGCGAAAATGTGTTGACACGGAGACCCATTTTGTCGTACAGTGTCATTCGATAAAATTGGATAGACTGAACCAGCAAGTACTTCAGTCAGATGACGGAGACTACAGAGATGAGTGATCTTGATTTATATGAAACACAGTCAGCTGTGGGTATCAGGACAGCAATGGTCCCTAGCAATTGTTTCAACCTGGTACACGATAAACGGCGGCGGCGCGGGTACTGCGATTAGGAGGCCCCTCGCGGAGCGGGAATGCAGAGTCTACAAGACAGGACATGTGAGTGTCAAATACACGACGAGGTTGGTTATGACACTCACAGGGGGGGCTGTGGCCATCTTTTATGCGTCGAGTACTTGTTCGCACAATGTGTCGAATGCAAGTGTACCCTACGAGAAACTTTCTCTCAACCATGACTTCAAATCGTACGTCGATAGGGGGAATTGGCCTGTTCAAGTCCACGTCAATGGATAGCTCGCGAACGTCGTATATGGTTCTCACTGAAGAAAATCTCCTTGCCAGCGTGTTCGTGATTTCGACTGACCCGCTGGTTGGTTCCCAACTTTTACCGCCGGCGAAAGAATGGTTTGATCTCCTACGCGAACTTTAAGGCGTACTCGTGGAGGAATCAGCCCGAGGCGTTTCCTAGTCGGGAGGTCGCATGCAATAAATTCTGCACATGGGGAATTTGAGAGGGTCATTTCGCAGCACGAACGCAATGCAAAATACCTTCGAATGTAATCAACCCAGTTGGCGTACATTGGGATGTCGTAGAAAGCATTCCTTGTCCCGCGGTCACACCTCGTGATTCTGGGTGTTCTGCACCCAACCCTACAGTCGGCTGACCTCCTTCAGCTTCAATGAGGGGTCGAGGCTGCAAAACATCGTGTTGGCAGGGGACCTGGAAGAAGATATCTGACCCACGCACCACGACTGGTGCTGCTCTCTGGACTTCTCTGATCTGGTCATCGCTGTTTTCTGAAGGCGGAGACTGACCATCGTATAGTTCACCACCAATTGCAGATGGGGTTTGAGGGACACACGGAGTGGTAGGCGGAGGTTGTTGGGTACGACTTGTATCCTGCTCGTTGATGTTTGAACTCGGCAATTGCGAGCCAGGGTTCGATTGCCCAGGGACGTCTGAGACAGATGGAACCTGAGAGTCTTCATCTTGGGGACTGGTGTTCACGACATGCTCAGGAGTTCCTAGGTCCAGGAGCGGAGGCCTTCTTATCCCGCGACGAAACCTGGTACCCACTATGAGTATCAGATACGGTCTCGCGATGATCAATAAACGAACGCAGTTAGAGCGCGGACCGCGGTGAATAATGTGCGTAACCTTGATACGTGCCAAACCTTCACCGGCAGTGCTTCTGGGATCGAACCAATCCCGTCGTAGAGGAACCCTTCATCTACAGCTTTGATCATCATGGCTACCATAACCAAGACCTGACCTACAGGTTGTTAATCAGCGGGAAGGAGATATCTTAAGCACACTGGCAGTGTGGACAGTGCCTACTTTTATCCGGAGTTCTGACTTGCCAGGGAGGTGTATCCGGGCCATTGACAAGTGAGCCGGAGAGGTATCGACCCTTCAGGGTAGTATATCGCTTGGACTCTCGAATCTTTTGGCGTAGTGACTCTGAGAATAAGGGATTAGATACAATAAGCCAGGAGTCGGGGGACTTACCATTCCTTGACAGCGAGTACAGTGCATAAGCTGGACCAAACATATGCGAAGGCAGTATAGGATCGGGGGCCGTGCTACCAGGGTTTTCAGACGTCACGAGTGGTCTCCTTGTTTCCCTTGTCTCCTCCCAGTAGCATTCTGGGAGGAGCAAACCCAATATCTCATTTATACGTGAATAGATAGCCACCTCACCAGCCGCTGGCAACGCCGTCAGGACCACGGTCTGGACAACAGAAGACGTCGCCTACCAGTCTGGGACATGGCAGATAGAACCTTGACACATTTTCTCTGACTCGCCCATGGTTCACTCTTCAAGCATCCTAAGCTGTAGTTCACGAGACGTGTCGCGAGGCTTGTTGATTCGGAGCTGCGGGGTACCACACGCGTTGTTGAACCTGTTCCTTCATTTTCTGGCATTGTTGAACCCCTGCCTTCTGGTGCCGAGGAGATCGAACCGTCAGGTTCTATGCATACGTATCATTAGACCCGTCTCCTTACCTTCCGGCGTTGAGCCATCAGGCTCTACAAACAAGGTCGCCTGACCTTCTGGCGTTGCAGAGTTCGGACCATCGGGCTCTGCACGCCTCGCTGAGCCCGTGCCCGCTGGCGTGGTGGAGTTCGACCCATCAAATCCTGTTGAATGCGTCTCCCTGCCTTCTGTACTCGTTTCAGCAATGTACGCGGACACAAGCTAATGAGATGTACCAAGAATATCGATGCAAAGCAAGCTCGTCCGGATTCCGTCGTGCTCACAGATTTAAAGCTTCTTTTTTAGGACTTCGTAAATCCATTCTTCAACCGATCCTTTTAGCATCTCTGAATCCCACATCTCAGTACGTGGGTTGAATCCAACAGAAACCAGAGGCGAGTACCATGCTTCATGAGTTGACGAAAGATCTCGAAGCCTTCGACCAGCCCTACCGCATCATCAAACCAGCCTCTCTTGAGCATCTCAACGATGGACGGGGCAATGCGGTCTAGAGTTTGTGTGACGTCGAAACCTTCGGATTCCCATATACCTAATCTATTCTTGAACTGATCCAATTCTCCAAATGGGACAAGGCAACACACCTCTTTTCACACAGATTAACAGTGTCATTAGCGCATATGCTGCTAGTAGTGAGGTCCTTTTCCACCGCAACTGCTTGACGAAATTGTCCACCACTTTCTTTTCTAATAAACGCGGTCGTACATCTTTGTCTGATACATAACCACCGGCTTTAGGTAAGCTCAAATGAAACCATATGGGACCCACATCTACATAGCTTCAGGAATGTGAGAGTTGCAGCCGTGCGTTTGCTAGTGCAGTACGATCCAATGGCCGAATTGATTTTGCGAATGATTCGGTTGGAGTTCTGAGGATCTGGTACGTGGTCAAAAGAACTGCACCAGAGTGTTTCACATGCAACCTACTGCTGAGGGCCAGCGGGGGAGCATCATTGCAATTAGCAAGAGAAAAATCAGTGTTCCCTTCTACATCTAACATCATGCTGCGACCAAGGTATGCCAAGATGTTGGAAAATTTAAGGTCATGCACAGGGTCATCTACAACATCCGCAAGAAAGCCAGTGGGACGCAATGCGAGTAAGAAGAGTACTACTCACTCTGCTCGCGCAATACTTCAAAGGCAGACACAGCCATCAAACCGACAGAACCTTTTCCTTGTTTTGCTAGTTTCTGGACCTTCGACTTCACCCTCTTACGCATAAGATCACCTGTTGAACCCAAATATATATTTTTCAAATTAGCACAACACGTTTTCAAAACTCCAAAGCCACACCATTTGCATGTCCCGCAGAACCGGGGAGGAGAACGATTATCCGAAGGGCAGCCAAGACTTGGTTCGGGTCTACACAACACATCAGTCGAGACACGGGAGCCAAAATAAAACTACCATTTGCTCCCAACATCCTTAGAAGTATACTTAGCCCGCTTATCTTTTCAGAGACGTGAACCGCCATCTCGTTTCTTAGTTGGGCTGTAAAAGAGATCTGCGTGTGCTCCAGCCAGGATGAATCACACATACCTTCCTCCGCCTGCAGGAGGTGGCATATGCAATCTACAACAAATAGCGATATGTTGTCACTTGGGTTCTCCGTAGAACATCCTAACAGGCGAATGAGAGCTGAGATCACCGAAGAAGTAATGACCCGTCGTTGAAACGGCAGGTTCTTTGTCATGAGCGACATAAGGGAGAGTACCCTAACAAGATCGGGATGTTTATACGCAGAAAGAACATGCCGAAGATATTCTTCGGCGTCTCCAATGAACTCCTCGACCTCTGTCTTGAGGCCAACTGCGAGAGAAGTACTGTCAGACTGCATCCAATGCGGCTTAGAGTCACTGCCTCACAAGCAAAAATATAGGCAGCGATAGCGACAAACCTGTCGAAATCAGGCTGGTCTCTATCTTCGATGGATCCAAACAGTTCAGCTTTGTCGGAGTCGCTACAGTTCTTTAGACCTTCCAGGAATTGCGTAAGACAGTATGAAAGAACTGTAGCAAGACTGACTGGACTGTAGCAAAATCCCTATCTCATGGGCAGCATAACGTTGAATCCAAGTTAGCAGTATCTCTGGGCATGTTGGCATAGTCCCATAAGAGAGCTCGGTCTCCAATGGTTGATCGTGTCTGCTTTGATCAGAGGATCCCTCTAGCACGATCGGAATCTCTATGCCATTTCCCAGAGTCACCCTAGGTCTATACGCACCCCTACACCAAACAGAGGCATGGATATGTTGACCGGAAATAATGCGACGGGGGTGGAACCAATGCCATCTGAACCATTAATCAGAAGTGAACAAGATTTGCTGGCATGGTGTTACTTAAGCTTGTTTTTGCCCGTACCGCTGAATGATACTTGGTGACGGGAGGGAAACATGACCTCAAACAACCACCACCCGAATTTTAGCGAATTGCTTCTGCCACACCGTACGTCCTCCGGGGTACAGGTCAGATTTGGTGGTTTCAACATTAAATCATGTTGAGATGCTTCGCCTCGCATCCACAAGAGTGAAACATTGCCAGCATGATGAGGTTCCCCCAGTCGGGTGACCCCGCCCCTGTAAGAAAGTCAGGATATATTGTGATTGTGACCCTTAATATATTACATACACGTCAGCATGACATCCCGCAAACCAAACTTCTTGTATGTCACATTCCACACGGCGTTGCAGCCTGTTGTTACTGTGAGCATTTACTTCCCGGAAGTATTCCGGCATGAATTTGACTCGTTGTTCGTCAAGCGCGAGCGCGTGTCGAAAATGCGAGGCATTTGTTACAGATGCAGAGGTTGAAACAAAGACATCTCCTTTGATTAGACCGATGGAAGATACCGTATCCCTGATGAATGTCAGCCTATGACACCACTGGGACAAAGGAATTCGCACCAGACCCCCACGAAATGAATCCTCACGCCCCACCAGCAATATGTTTTCTTGAATTCCTTTGCTATCTCTCTCGTCTCCGGCTTGTGAGGATGGATAGACCGGAAATGGCCAAACGCTCTGTTTGACATGTCGTAAAGCATTGCTCTCAGAACGTCAACAGAATGACTTACGTCTCAATTTGTTTCTCCGTATGAGTCTTCAGAAGGCCAACCTATGTACAAATAGTTTAAATCTATCAATTCCCACTATTACGACGAAGTGGGAGTCCACTCACTTCGTGGATCAAACTAGCGAGTACGCGTACTTGATACGCCCCCCGAGAGAAACCTGCAACCCCCGTTTAAAGGAGCCGGTAGAAGACTAAGTCTGAAAGCACCAAACAGGTATATCCGGTCTCCTTGTTGATAGTTTCGTACTAACCAGCCATAGGCATCCTTGACATTTTCGTCCACGTTCCTGAATGGCCGGTTCGATTAGATCCTAACAGATGGATATCTGGAGAACCAACCAAGCGAGAGCCATGTCCAATCGATCAGAAATCAGTCTCTCGATGCGACGGAGCCAGGGTAAATTCTTAGCATGTGTGCCTATCCCACTGGAATAATATGCATGCTGCTCGGGTTCGTCAGAACCTGCTTCCTTGTCCAGTTTGATCTGGCTGTATAATTTCACGACGTTCGTGTTCTGTGCGTATATTCGTTAGTTATGGAGAGGCGTAGATGCGGCAATTAACAATCACTCTTCGACCAAACTTGTTTGACGTCCCATCGATGCAGAGCACGAGGTTCCTAATACTAGCAGTCATCTGTTCGAAGTGGGCTGAGCTGGAGGATAAAAAGTCCCACCGACTGAGTATTTCATCAATGTTCGTAACTTCGCTTCCACGAGGTTTGCACGAGGTTCCTTCAACCTGCAGCTGGGAACTCGGGTCATTTCCTGAGGTTCGTTTTGCGTCCCCTTCAAGTTGGTTTGATGCCTCCGTCAACACTCAGGCAATTGTTGACTCTATTGCTCAGCCGTTTTTTGAAATCCCTGGTGTCCATCCACAGGTTATTACGTTTCAGGTCATTTAATCACTTATTTGCATTTTTCGCTTCCCGGACACGCACAGATCCTCGCAAACCAGCCCTCCACCATGAAGGGCTACCTATTTCATCATCCACCGTGAACAGTGGGGTCATCTGTGCCATGAATGTCCCCTCTCCAGGACCTTCAGATGCTCGCGAAGGTCGTAAACCTTCTCCCGTGGACTCGCCTTACACCAGTGAAAGGGACCCATCTGGTCACCTTATTCCGTATTTTCCTGTTGCAGCAAAGCGCCACTCGCGAGATATTCCATGGATGGGCGGTAGTCAAACCTCACTTCATGATGAGCCTAGCGAGATCAATCCCAACACGTCACAAGCCGACCCCATCCTTCCGTCAAGTTCCAATCCTACTATTCACGTACCGACCTCGGGTGTTCTTACCTACCCATCTCACCCTCCCAGTCCGCTTCATCGAACGATTGGCTTTGCACTGGATTTATCTGGAACACCTGAAATTAAACCATCCCCGCACGTGGCCCATGTCCACGTCGATGCAAATCAATCGGAGCCTCACCAAAGTAGAAGATCCTTGTCAATTAAATCCTCCCAGCCGTCCGTCTCGCAGAAATCACACATTTCTGGTAATTCAATTGGACGAGCCTCATACCGAGAACATCATGGCCCACCTGCTCGTGTTCATACCCCCATAAGTGGAAGGGACCCATCCGCCCCCTCTCTCGTGGTGGCATCGCCGAGCGCCGGCAGCCCAAACCGACCCGGGGAGCCCATCAATATTGGACCTCGTTTCTACCCAATGTCAGTCACCGGCGTGCTCCGATATGAAGTTCGGAAAACCAGGTAAGGTGCATGAAACGTTTGACGCAATCCAAATCTCATGTCGACACCTAGAGGGCCATCCGAACCCGATTACACAATTGGAGCATTATTGTACAAATACCCCCAGACGCCGTTCGTTTCATTATTACGCCAGAAGTATATCTCGCATTAATCTTCACATGCAGAGAGAATGTTCCAGAGGGGTGGACAGCCTACCGGCATCCAGAAGGCGCTCTTTACTTCGTGCACAGCGAGTCGGTCAGTAAATATAATCAATATCCGTCATTGTTATTATTGTATCTCAAGTGTGATTCTGTAGAAGACATTTGTGGAAGTGAACATTTGTGATGAAGAGATCTATGCGGATATTGAATACCTCAGAACATTTTTGTTCTCGGAGCTACGGGCTGAGATCTGGAAACGAAATCTCTTCGAAATCTTGTCAACGCGCGAAGTTCAGCTGGTCTTGGAACCCAAAGTAGATGACATAGGTTTGATATGTTGTTATTATTTCGTGAACCCACGAAGCAGGAGTCTCTTTTGGCTGGATGAATGGGATGGGTATGAGATTTTCAAGGATTGCAGAGGTGATCCCTCACTTCCTCACAAAGGTAAGTCACTGGTTGCTAGCCTTTGGAATGCCCAAAATGAATGATTTGAATCCATCAGGCCTTGGTATCCAAGCGCATTACTGGTGTGTAACAAATGTGAGTTGTACGTTGTAAGATATTCACGGGCCTGACTTACTGTCATTCGGCCAGTCATATATGCTACGGTGATGGTCTGAACCAACTCCAGGAGCCACTGGGATCTCTACCCGAACTTCTGTGAGGTTACTCAAGGATTGAAGGATGAGGTGACGGCCATGATTCTTCATGCCACATGCGGTGAGCGCTTCGCCTCTGCTGTTGGACTCACTCTGAATAACTAGAACTGTAGACCACTTAACATCGAGGCTATCTTCGTGCCCTCTAAATGCCGAGGAGTTGAAGAAACACTTAGCTCTCATCGAGCGAATCGATCGTGAGTTATTCGTTCGATGGCATTCGCCGGCTCACCTTTCATTACCCAGCCCTGAAAACACAAATGCTTACCCACTCCGCAATAATTATAGGTGAATGGGACGTTTTTCATCAGTCCACAGAATGGTTGCCGATCCTTTTCAGGTCGAATCATGCACATCTTCTGTATGTCTTCTTATACTTTCCAAGGTGCCCCCCTCACACTAGCAGATAACCATTACTTTCTTAACTATCACGGGGAAGACTGTGTGCGGCTCAATTTTGACCAATCAGTATATGGATGGAGATACCACCCCTCACTATTCATGACGATCTCTGCGCCGCTGTTGTTCATGACACCCGTGAGCAACGTGCGGGTGCTGCACCGGATCTTCGTCGACGACATTGTAAACAAGAATAAGTGGGACTCGTTTATTACCAGGGTGAACTCGCAACTCCAAGTCACTAGTTTACTCGTAAGTATACCAAATTACAGGACCCCAAACAAAGTGACTCATCAACACCCAGGCAACCGTGTTACTGAATGTCAATGTCGGGCTCCTGTTGAAGCAGCCCGGTCCAGGGTTTTCGACTCAGGAACTCTTCAACAATATGTCGGTGGCAGCTAGCACGACAAGTATCATCCTCGGTCTGGTACTCATGGCGCAAAGTCGTACCGAAGAGCCGAGTACCCCGTTCCATGTTGTTAGTTTGACTATATCTCCCATGATGTTTTTGAGATCTGACTTCAACAGGCCAAATTTCTGCATCAATTACACGACAAAAAACATGGCCTTGAGGCTCTTGCCATCATCTACAGCTTACCGCACGCTTTTCTCGTGTGGGGGTAAGTGTCCTGACGTGGTAATAGTCCATTTCCTGACACGCTTCCCTCAGTATGGTCTTCTTTTTCGCAAGTTTTGTCATCCAGTGGTATTATCCAGCCAACTTAGTTTCTCGTGCGAGCGTGGGAAGCTTCATGCTCATTGCAGCCCTGTTGGCTGCGTGGTGCATTTGGACCGCTAGGGAGCGGAGGAACTCCACTTGGTGGTTCCAGCCTGACCGAAACCAGAGTGGGGTGGATGCGGTGGAGAGTGGTAAACTTCTGTTCTCTATTTCTGCACCCCAGGCTTCTGGCCTCGTGGAGAGAAAGCAGGAACTGGAGACTCGTGATGCCCCTGAACCACTAAAGTAGCATTGAACCTCGGTCCTTATGCAACCTGGGTCATCCATAGTCCCCTCCAGACTTATCCTCGATATTCTTGCCTCGTAAGCAAGCTTCTTGGTTGCTATCCTGCTACTATACCATTTCAAACATACCAGATAAATCAGTGGTACTACCTACCTCCGTTATGGCCTTTTAGAGTGCATCTATTGCCCACTTAGCGCAATCAGTGATCGTAAGGCATCATGCGAGTTTGACTCTCGCATGTACCTCAGAACGCCTTTTGTTACTGGCAAGTATTGGGTACCCATGCCTGTGACAGGGTGAGGTGGGGCGTTCTGGACGTGAGGGATGCGAGAGCGCGAACCTGAACCTGAACCGCTCAGTGCTCCAAGAGGGTTTTTCTTCCGCGTGTGCCGCTCCCCGCCAAGGTCCGCAGCGAGGCGTTAGGCCCGTCATAGTCAACGTTCGGACTTCGACAATCTGACATTGCCCGCTTGGTGGAAAGACAAAGACGTAGGGTCAATCCCTCGAACGTATCCCCATCTAGGCGAGGCGATACACCAGTGAGCGACATGAGCACCGCAGCCCTCGTGCGGGCTATTCGTTCTTGCCGACATGCCCTCCATTCTGCCTTTCGACGGGCCTGCTTCGAGCTGCCATCGTTCGCTCTCGCGCTGGGCAGTGAGCGCTGCGTACTGGTCCGGCGATGTGAGTTGCTCGACGAGCGGCGCTGCGTTGGCATCGAGCGGGAACGACGAGTGAGTGATTAGTGCCTCCCTCCTGCCCACCTTCTATATCATCCTCGTCATCGTCAGAGAGATAGATGGGTAGGCGACTGAAAAGAGTGTATCGAAATGGCGTCAGAGAGGAGTTGGGTCATCGGCGATGTCCCCCTCGACGATGCGCAGCGGCGCCGAAGTTGGAGTGGAATGAAGTGCCATCCGAAACCGAGGTGCTCGAGGATGCGTCTAATTATAGCACTGGTAGGGGTGGAGCTCAGGTTCCGAAAGGAGGCTGGTGTTCGCTACGTTTTGCGACGGGTTCGAAGCAGGCTCGGGGGATGATGGGGTGAAACATGGGAGGCATGAGGCGAACGCAGCACGGACGTTATAGGTATAGGAAAAGATGGTCCCGATCGAATCGCGTTCCGAGCAGGCACAGAGCCACTCCATTCAATCACAACTGAACTGGGGATTGGGGTGAACTCTTCGCCTCCGTGTCTCGGGAATCTTATCCATGTACAAGGTCCACCCATCAAACTATGCAAGTGTCGTGATGTCACAATACTGCATTCCAGGTGCTCGGTAGAGTTGAATACACGGCGGTAAGCCTGACCTGTGTCACGTTCTTGAAGTTGGCCCAGTTGACCAACGCGTGTCCGAGAGGAATGCGAGAACCCACCTTCTACTGTGGAAAGGCCGCTTCATGCGTCGACTCGACCACTTGCATGGCAATGTCTTCTACCGATCCATACTTTAATGATGGGCTGCCTACCAATTGATTTGGTGATCACCCCTCCATCTCCGGCCGTTATAGCATATGTATAAGGTGGTCGCTAGTACCTGACAAGAGAGTCGAGAATTAGTGTCGTACGAACAACGTCCATGATGCAGTCACTTCTACAAGTCGAGAGCGTCGTGTGATAGCAAAGATTGACGTGAAGAACTGCCAGTGTCTAAAACAAACCAAAGGCTGTCATGGTCCGTGAGTAGGTATACACAACGACTCGAAGACGCAGTACGAAACGCACAAGGAGTGTCAACGTCCACACGACCCAAAGACGTCACACTCCGGCGAATGCAACGCCACCGCCTGCTCCGACACAACGTCCACGTCATCGTCCGTGTCCACATCCACATCCACGTCCGTATCGATCCACGCATCCGCCTCCGTACCTTCCTCCAACCGACTCGCCACCCCCAACGTCAACGGCGTCAACGGTCGACGCAGTTCGTCCGGCGGTCTACCCTTGGCTGTAATTTTAACATGCGATGGAGACAAGACA